>WBOK01000219.1:0-116444 GCA_009289805.1 Alternaria gansuensis | reverse complement strand
TTAATATCTAATTATAAGTAGTTAATAGTATTAGAAATATTTTCTAAACTATTCTTTAAGCACCTAGTTAGGGGATTAGTAGCTATAAATCTTAGTAAGGCTTATTCTATACAAGTAAGCTGCTATATTTATATTTACTATCTAGAGCTTAGCTAGTAAATTAGCGCTAGTGCGTATCTTAATAACCTTCATAATTAGCTCTTAGCTAGCTCTTTCTACTAAGCTATTAGGCTTATAAAGTAGCGTTTTAATTACAATTTTTTTCTCTATTGCCTATTCCTTATATTTTAATTGCTCTTTCTAAGGCAGTGTAGCAGTGTTGTTATTTTAATAGATCTCTATAATCATCTACTAATACTTGCTTTTAATGACTATAGTAAAGCCTTTGATTATAGGCATAATATTATTTAGTGTCTATAACTAGATATTATAACTCTACAGCTTGCCTAAGTTGTTTTGCTTAATAATTAGTGCTTATTTCTCAAGCAGTTAACTAATTGAGAGATTAAAAAGATCTTTTAAGATCTAATAAAAAATTTAAGCAATCTTTCTGTTAGTTATTATAAGAATACTTATAAGGCATAAGCTATTACGCAGTAATTATATTCTAATAGTTTCTTACTAGTAATTTGAACATTTTACGCTAAGTAGACTAGAGCATTAACAGCTTGTTGTCCTAGGTGTCCTAATTATTAATACTATAGATCCTTATTACTAGTGCGCACCTAGAGTTTCCTTAACTATACTACTGCGTTTACTAGCACTAGTTAAGCAATATAATAAAGAAATTGCCTGTATTTAATAAATAAAAGATTAAAATGACACTTTAAATTAATTAAAACAACGTTATTCTTAATTATTCTAAACCTTGTAGTATAATTATATTTTAAATACTAAATGCCTGCCTGCTTATGCTATGCTTTAGAGACAATATTAACATAAAAGCCTAGAATAAACTTAATATTAGTAAGTAGGAGATTAGCTGTCTTAGGGCTAGCCTCGCTATGCAGGACGTTCTTAAGCAGCCTGTTTCTTATTCTAGCAACTAGAATAAATTAAGTACCTACCTTAACATTCTTGTCCTTGTCGCATTCGCGATAGGTGCCTAGTACTAGTTAATCTATACTATTAACTAAGTAGACTACTGCTCTACTATCTATAATTATACAAAAGAACAACACATAAAGAGTAAAGGCTGCACTAAACACTTTAAAACTAATTTTTTTAATTAATTTCTTTAAGTTATTTACTACTAAAATAAATAAGCTAGAGTACGCTCTACTTAGTTTTTTAGCAACTAATCTGCTAGTGCTAGACTTCTAGCCCTCCTTCTTAATCTAGATGCGTACCGCTGCCTATCTATTACTGTTCTATTACTTAATAATTCTCCTTTCATTGTTGTCTGTTAGTTTAATTAGTATCTTTTTAGTAGAAATTAATCCCGTAACTGTAGTTTAAAGTTAGAAGTAGTTACACAGTATTTAAAAGTTCTTACTTAGCTTATAGAGGCAAAAGTGTAATTGCTTACTACCTTTATTCAACTTTAAGTTATTTTATAATTTTTAAGCTATTTCTAATTTAAATTTAGTTTGGAACACTGTGTGTTCTTTTCTTTTTCTATGAAAGTAATTAACTAATCTTATAACAAAATACTAAAAATCTTTTTTAAATTATTTAAAGTTAATTAAGCTCTACTAAGCACTATTACTTATAATAGCTTATTGTGCTTCTTGCGTAACTAGTCTAGTACAATTTTAGTGCCTAAGGCGTTTAAAAAATTAGTAACTACTAATAACCAAATAACTTTAGAAAGCAAGTAAACTATTACTTATTAATACAGGAGCTGCTACTTAGTAAACCAATACTTAAAGCTTATGTATTTCTAGTAAGCCTTGTCTAGGTAGAATTTATATTACGCTCTAATTAAATACTAAGTAATCTAATTTGTAGGAGCAAGATCCATTTTTAAAACCTTTACTAAGGCTTAAAGACTAGTAAGGTTTTAGGTAGTTATGCTTATTAAGGCGTTTAACAATAAGTTAGGATATATAGTCTTACTCATCTAGTTTTTAAGATTAGTAATCTTAGTAACTTTCCTTGTCTATTAAGTAGTGTGTACTTTATACTTATTAACTAACTTATTACAATTATCTTTTTTATACTTAGCATTAATTATATAAGCCTTGTATTTGCGCTAAGCAATTTTATAGTCCTCTTGTTTTCAAGCGCTTACGCTACGTAGTAGAGCAATAGGCTCTTTAATGTCCTTAAGCAACTTAGGATACTAAAGCTCCTAGTAATCTATTAAGCGCACGTTTAGGAGATTAAAATTAACTTAATTCTAGATGCCTTTCCCAAAGTAGTGCAGTCATAATAGAGCAAACTAGGTTAGCTAGTTTAATTAAGCTTTGAAGATTACCTCTAAAGTAACAAGTAGTGTATTAAAAAAGTTTATATTAGGAAGATGCTTTGTAGAATTACAACGTAGGTTATTATTAAAGTAAAGACAGGATTAGTTAGTTAGTAGCTGTATTAATAATAAAAGTAGCCTGTAGGTTATAAGATAGATTAGTAGAAGGTTAATTGTATAATTAAGTAGGTAAGAGGTACAGCAGCTGCAGCAATCTGCTAGCCGTGCTGTAGGTAAGTAGAGAAGAGTAAAGTAATAATTAAATAGTTAACTTTTTAGATTGTCAATTGCGTAGTAAGATTTAATACTATAATTAAGCAGCTAGGGTTATAACTGTAAAAGCTAAGAACGTGCAATTAGTTAATTACCTAAGTAGAAAATAAGTGTATGAATTAACTAAGTACTATAATAAAGTGTCCAATAACTACTAAAGAGACATAAGACAATCTGGCCTGTTTATATAGACGCTAGCAGGGCCGTCACGTGAACAACTTACCAGGATCACCTAATTGATAGGGTGATCCGCATGTCAATACTCTAATATTATATAAGCCTAATAGCAATAATACTTATAATAAGAGCAACAAACGCCTAGAAAAACAATATATACTTTTTACTAACTAGGCAAAGGCTTTGCTATAAGGTACACAGCTCTATACTATATATAATGAGAATAAAAATAGTTAGTATTTTAACATTGATATCTTACTATTAGACCTTGCCTAGGTGCTTTATAGCAGTAACATCTTCTACTATAAAAGTATATAATAATACAGTATTTAACCTGCGTATTTACCTAGAGTGATAAACTTATTCTTAAATACTAAGAAATATGTTTTTTATAGGCTAGTAAATAGGTATAAGTTAAGTTGTAGTTAGAGTCTGATATAAGCTAACCTAACCTTAACCTAACTTGTACCTACGCTATTTATGCTAAATATAAGTATAGATTAGGCTAGAGTTACACAAACTAAGAGTTATAGTTATAGTTAAGTTATATAGACTAGTAGTTGTAGTTATAGTTAAGTTGTATAGACTAGTAGTTGTAGTTGTAATTATACGCACAGACTATAAGTACAAGTTAATTTATAGTTAGGTATAATGAAGGGTAGTTAGGTTGTAGTCACATGCTATGTATAGTAATAAATAGCTATAATAATTCAGGTGAAATTAGGTAAGATTAAGTAAGGTAAGCTAAGTAAGTACCAATTTAGTTATAACTTTAACTTAACTAAAACTACACGTAACAATTAAATTGAGGTTATCAACACGGTTAGTTATTATAATATAGGAAGTGATTAAGAAAGTATATTTATATTATTATACACTAAAGAAACCTTAACTACTTGCTATGCAGTCTTTCTATAGAAAGCCAGTAGAATATAAATTTAGTACTAAATTTCTTGTGATATCTAACCGCTATATTCAAATTTTTAGTTTAAATAGTACCTCTCTTGGCAAGAATAGCATCAAATTTTCAGTTTATATTTATTAGTTAGTATATAAATTAAAAATAACAAAAGTAGTTATAATACTTTTAAAATAGCTAACTAGTAACACTCTAGCTGACTTTTAAAAAGCATAAATTGCCTTTACTTAAAAGATAAGATTAAGGTAATAAGTGTGTGTAATTGTTACACGGGATTAGGCTATACTTCTCTAGGCTCAGTCCGTACTAAGGCGAGGTAGACTAAAGCGGTAGTCTGTGAGGTATTGTAGGAAATGTTGAAGTAGAGAAAAGTTACTAGTATAAACTAACAATAAGCAATACTAATTCTATAAACAATAGAATAACTAGTTAATAAATCTGTATAAGAGATGAACTAATTAAGTTAACTATAATAAGTCTAATAATAATATCTATCATATTTTTATACTTATTGCCTTTGTCCTATGCTATTACTACTATCCCTTAGGTACGGCCTTCTGTAGAATAGTTGTAATAGCGGCTATCTCTTATCCTTATAACATCTCTCTCCTAGCAGGATAGTTCTTCTTAGCAGGATAGACATTACGTAACCTACGCCCCGCGCGGATTACTGCCTTCTAGCGTAGCAGCTAGTTAACTCTTAACCTCTATTTATCTATTAAAGAAAAAATCCTTTTTGTTACTTGTAACATTATCTCCTTTCTTTAGCGTATTATTTTAATACTCTAGAATATTGTTTTCCTGTACTGAGTGTTAAATTACTAGCTATATATAAAGTTTTACTATACTTATTATGTTATACTTTTATTTCATTTTACAACGTTTTAACTATGACTAAAGTTTGATTATCTTATTACAACTATTTGTAAAACTGTTGGAGTATTGACATGCGGATTACCCTGTTGATCAGGTGATCTTGGTAAGCTGTTCACGTGGCGGCCCTAATAGCGTCTATATAAACGGGCTAAATTATCTTATGTCTCTTTAGTAGTTATTAGACACTTTGCTGTAGCACTTAGTTAATTAATACACCTATTTTCTACTTAAGTAATTAAGCAATTACTCCTTCTTTGCTCCTACAGTTATAAGCCTAGCTACTTAATCATAGTATTAATTTCTACTGCGCAATCAGCAAGCTAGAAACTTAACTGTTTAATTATTACTTTAATCTTCTCTAATATCTTCTATAGTATAGCTAGTAGATTGCTATGGCTACTGTACTTCTTACTTACTTAATTATACAATTAACATTCTACTAATTTATTCTATAACTTACAAGCTACTATTCTTTTTAACGCAGCTACTAACTAACTAATCTTGCGCTTTCTTCAACAATAATCTATGTTATAATTCTACAAAGCATTTTACTAAAATAAACCTTTTTAATATACTGCTTGTTGCCTTAAGGGTAATTCTTAAGACTTAATTAGACTAGCTAACTTAGTTTACTTTAATAAGACTGCACTGCTTAGAGAAAAGTATTTAGAATTAAGTTAACCCTAATTCTCTAGACGTGCGCTTAATAGATTACTATAAGCTTTAGTATTTTAAGTTGCTTAAAGATATTAAAAAGCTTATTGTTCTACTACTTAACGTAAGCGCCTAAATATAAAATTGCTACAAAATTGCTTAATAAAAATATAAGGCTTATAAGATTAATGCTAAGTATAAGAAGAATAATTACAACAAGCTAGTTAATAGGTATAAAGTATATACTACATAATAAATAAGAGAGATTCCTAAGATTACTAATGCTAAAAACTAGATTAGGGAGACTATATATCTAGACCTGCAATTAAACGCTTTAATAAGCTTAATTACTTAAAACTTCACTAGTATTTAAGCCTTAGTAAAGATTCTAAAGAAGGATCTTGCTTTTATAAATGAGAATACTTAGTATTTAAATAGAGCGTAATATAGATTCTACCTAAACAAGGCTTACTATAGATAAATAGGCCTTAAGCATTAGGTTACTAAGTAGCAGCTTCTATATTAATAAGTAATAATTTACTTACTTTAAAAGGTTATTAGACTGTTAGTAGTTACTAATCTTTTAGAAGCCTTAGGTAATAAAATTGTACTATACTAGTTACGTAAAAAGCGCAATAAGCTGTTATAAGTAATAGCACTTAATAAAGCTTAATTAACTTTTAATATTTAAGAAAAATCTTTAGTGTTTTGTTGTAAGATTGGTTAATTGCTTTTTTAAAAGAATATGGACACGCAGCATTTGAAACTAAATTTAAATTAAGAATAGCTTAGTAATTATTAAATAACTTTAAGTTAAATAAAAGTAGTAAGTAATTACATTTGTATCCCTGTAGGCTTAGTATAAGATCAGAGAATAAGCATTTTAAAATACTATGCAACTACTTTTAACTTTAAACTATAGTTAAAAAATTCATTCTTACTAGCAAAATACTAATTTAACTGTTCATTAATAGTAAAAAAAAGATTACTAAGCAATAGAATAGCAATAGATAGGCAACGCTGCGCACCTAGATTAAGAAGCAGAGCTAAAAGGCTAGCACTAGCAGATTAGCTGCTAATAAACTAAGTAGAGCGTACTTTAGCTTATTAGTCTTAGCACTAATTAACATAAGAAAATTTAATTAAGGAAACTTGTCTTAACATGTTTAGCGTAGCTTTTACTTCATTTACGTTTTCTCATTATATAATTATAAATAGTAGAGCAGCAGTCTACTTAGTTAGCAGCATTAAATACTTCGTACCAGGCATTTATTATAAAAATATTAAAGACAAAACTATTAAGTTAGGCACTTAATTTATTTTAGTTGCTAGAAAAAAAAATAAGCTTCTTAAGAATATCCTACATAGTAAGGCTAGCCTTAAAACAGCTAATTTTCTACCTAATGATATTAAGTTTGTACTAGGCTTTTACGTTAATATTATTTCTAAAGCACAGCTTAAGCAAGTAGGCATTTAGTATTTACAATATAACAATATTATAAAATTTAAAATAATTAAGAAGAACGTTGTCTTAATTGACTTAAAGTGCTACTATAACTTTTTATTTATTAAATACAAGAATATCTCTTGTAATAATACTTAACTACTGCTGGTAAACGCGGTAGCATAATTAAGAAAACTCTAAGTGCACACTAGTAATAAGAATTTGTAGTATTGACAGTTAGGACACTTAAGATAATAAGCTATTAAAGCTTTAGTTTGCTTAGCGTAGAACGTTGAGATTACTAGCAAGAAGCTATTAGAATATAATTACTACGTACTAGCTTATGCCTTATAAGTAATTTTATAGCAACTAAGAGAAAATTTACTTTAACTTTAATATAGATTTTTATAAGACTTGCTTAATTATTGAACTAGTTAACTACTTAAAAAATGAGTACTAATTATTAAAGTAAAATAATTAAACAAGCTGTACAATTATGATATTTAGTTAAAATTATCAAAAAATATTATGCTTACAATTAAAAGCTTCACAGTAAGGATTAAGAGAAAATATTAGCAGAAGATTATAAAGATTTATTAAAATAACAATACTGCCACACTACCTTAAAGGATGCAATTAAAATATAAGGAATAGGTAATAAAGAAAAATTAGAAATTAAAACGCTACTGCTGTATACTTATAAGCCTAATAGCTTAGTAGAGAAAGCTAGCTAAAAGCTAATTACAAAGGCTATTAAGATGCGCATAAGCGCTAATATACTAGCTAAGCTTTGGCTAGCAATTATAAATGCAGTAGCTTACTTGCATAAAATAAGCCTTACTAAAATATATAGCTACTAATCTTCTAACTAGGTGTTTAAAGAATAGTTTAGAAAATATCTCTAATACTATTAACTACTTATAATTATATATTAGACTGCTAATCTACGCCTAGACTAGAGTAGAATCTATGCCTATAGCTGCCAAGCCTACCTATTAAATAGGGAGAAGGCAGCTAGGCGTAATTATTAAAGATTTAAGATTAATTCTTGTAGCTATATTAGTTATTTAGTTAGTTTTTAGGCCTCTAATATATACTATATATAAGTACCTACACTTAATCAGGTAATTACTATCTGTAAATAAATCTTTAATAAAGATTTATTTTATAAAAAATCTTTAATAAAGATTTATTTTATAAAAAATCTTGCAAGAAAAACCTACTTAAAAATTAAGTTATTAATATTATAAAAAATTTTTATGAAGGTAAGCTAGTTAATTTTAGAAATAACTTAAAGTTCTCTTGCCTAATTAAGAAACAGTAGATTAAAATATACAGCTAACTACTAAAAACTTTAAATGTAATATATCTACTAATATAAGTAGTAAGAAAAGCCTACCTACTAATAATAAAATTAAATTAGAAGACGCTAAACAAATAGAGCATAAGGCTAGTATACTATTAGAAAATTGCTTAAATGAGTAGCAAGATACTAGTCTTGCTACTTTAAAACTAGCTCCTAAACTAGAGACCTTAGAGAGCAACAATATGGTTAAATTGCAGAGCATTTAATAGTTAAATAGCAGTATACTTGCCTAGAAAAGCTTACCTGTTTGAACTTAGGGGCTTAGGGCCTCTTAATTATAATAAGCCTAATAACTTATTCCTAGTCTAATAAAATATACTTAAGAACTCTAATACGCTAGCTAATTGCATTAAGAATTTTAGTTTAAACAAGCAAGTTGCAAATAATAGATTACTTAAGAGTTTAAGATCTTAAGTTTTAAATAGTAGACAAGATATGTAATTATAAGCTTAACCTCTACTGATAAGACGTAGTGCTAGAACTACTAGCAAAAGCCTAAATTAGCTTATAAATTATTATCTTCTATTACGTAAGCTAGGCAGTAGGCATAAACATAAAAACGCAACTTAAGATTTTAACAATTAGCTAAAAAGTTGAAGTATAAGTATTGTTACCATATTAATTATAGATTATAAAAACATATTATAAGTTAATTTTTGTAATAGTTACTTACTAGGTTTAAAAAAAACTAAAGAAAACTAAGTAAATAATAAGACTTTTGATTATATAGTTATAGTAGATTTACCTACTAAGTATAAAATAAATATATAAACTCCTTAACTGTATTATAACAATTTACCTCAGCCACTAAAATTATAAAAGTAGTTACTTCAGTATCTTATAAAGGCCTTATTTAAAGATGCTTATAGAAAAAAGATTAATTAGTTAATTAAAAATAAGACTTAAACTAAAATGTTAAAAGAAAAAGCAAAAAATCAACTAATACTTATAACGTTAGTTTAGAGTTATAAGTTTAATTAAAATAGCATTTTTCTTCAAATGCAAGGCGTAGATTATAGTAAAAAGTAATTTTAAAAAGAAAAATTAATTAATTAAACATCTGCTGCTACGATAGTAGCTAAGTCCTTAAGAGCAGCAATAGCTATTACTACTAAGAATAACTTAGAGACTAAGCAATTTAATATTATAAGAATATTATTTAAGATATGTATTATAGTAAACAACTTAGTAATTTGTAAAATGCTAGACAGCTTTAAAAAGCCCAAAAAGTGCGTATAGCTTAACTATAAACTTTATAAATTATAAGACTTACTACTATTATAGTATAAGAGATTTTCAAAATAACTAAAAGAAATTAAACTAATTACCTTACTAAAGGAGCCCAGCTTATTTTTTAATCAAAAAAAAATATTAGTTTTGTTTTACATAAATAATGTCCTACTACCTTTGGTATAAGATTATAAGTAGAAAGTATTATATCTTTGATAAAAATTATAGACAAGTATAAAATTTAGGAACAATAACTGATTAAGTATTTTTTGGTATTTATGTAATTAGAGATTATAAAAAGCAAATAATTACGCTTATATATAATACGTACATTAATAAGATTATAAAGAAGTTTAAACAGAAAAATGGTAGCGTTCTAAAGACTTTATTATTATTAAAATAGCTAATTAAGAATACTAACAAAGCAACTAAGCAAAAAGTCATGGCCTACTGAGAAAGAGTTAAATTAGTGCTCTATATAGCTATTATACTTTTACTAGATGTTACTTACTAAATTCTGTAGATTTTATACTTCTTTATAAACTTTAGTAATAAGTATATAAAAGCTACTAAATAGGTACTTATATACCTTTATTAAATAAGTTGAGATGTAATATAATATAAGAACTATAATAGCCTAAACTTAATAATTGCAAGTAATGCTTTCTTTATAAATAATTAGAGAACTTATCAATTGTTCTAATAATACATAACTATTTTATATAGTAGTCTAATTTTTTAAAAAGCAGCTTAGTAGACTATAGTAACTATGTTAACTACTAAGGCTAAGCTGCTTACTTTTAATTAAACTACTAAAGAGGCTATAGCCTTTACACGCTTCTTTTATAAGCTGTCTCTTAATCTAGAAGAAGTTAGGTAGTTTAATATAATCACTAAGAAATAATGATACTTATATTTAGGAACTATAAGTAAATAAGTTCTTATTTAAGACATGTTAATATAGAAAACATAAGACTATAGTAAAAATATACTAAAAGATTATTTTAAGTTCAGTACTTAGAAACATTAATTATGCTAGCTAATAGACTAACTAAGTTGCTTACTTAATAATAGTTTAAGAATTTTAAGCAGTTGCTTAACTTTTAGCATGTTAAGTACTTAATTACAAGTAATAATAATTTATAAGTAAAAAATCTGTGTCAAGTAGTACTATTTATATACTAGTCTAAGTCTCTTTTTAATTGCTTAGAAGAAGTAGAATATTAAAAGCTAAACTAACTAAAAACTAAAGAATAAAACTAAGAATAAGCTTACCAGTAAGTATTGAAATTATTGTACTTGCTAAACTTTATTAGTAAGTCTTGCTTAGCCTTTTAAGCCTTAGCAAGCTTAAGCGTATTATTAGCTATTTTAGCTTAGATAGCTAAAGTCTGCAGGCAAGCAGCATAAAAGCGCAAATCAAATTTATTATTCTTATATATAAAATTGTAAGATAATTACTAGCTTACCTTAGCATAATTATGCTTATAAAATTCAGCTATATAGCAATCAGGACATTGTTAAAAGCAAGGACAGTTTTAATATAGAGTAAGAAAAGGTAGTATATTATAAGCATGCTATTCTTGAAGCCTTAATTAATGCAGAAAATACTACTATTATTACTATAGCTAAAGCTGCTATTACTGCAGCTATTGTAGATTATACGCTAGCTATTAAGTAGGCTACACTACAGGTTGACTAAAATTATATAGAGTATTATAAGGCTAATATTCTGAATTAAAAGCGCTTACAAGAGTGGAAGTAGGTAGCAGGAGCTAAGTAGCAGAACTATAAAATAACATCTCTTAAGCGCAGCAATTTTGAACTAAGAGCTTTTGCGTAAAAGGCTTTCTAGTAAATATAACGCTGCTATTTCTCTTTATAGCAACTAATGATGTTGCTAAGTAGCTTATACTTATTAACTAAGTATTTCTCTTATTTTATACTTAAAAACTAGTTAGCAGTTAAAGTAAGAAGATTGAATAATTAAAAACTTACTTCTTTATCTCTATATATAGCTACAATATAATTAGCAGAATTATCATCAATAGTATAGTATATATAAGATAAGCAACTACTGCAGTAAGTACTACTTTAACTGCTAGTCTAAACTTAATTAAGGTAGCGCTTAGCGTATAAGCTATTCAGCATTTTCTTTATATAGCGCTAATATATAAAAATTATAAAGATGTAATAAATTAGCAGCAATTTCTAAAAGGCTTATAGGCGCCTTTTTTTAACTAGATAGAGGTGCGTTGCGCTTTGTAAACAGCTTAATAGGCGTATATAAGCTATTACTATTATTGTATAACTAGTTTTTCAATGTTGCTTGAGAAGTAATCTGCTTTAACTTTTAAATTAGCTTTTAAGCAGTCTTATTTTTGCACTTACTTAATCTCTTGTAAAGTTTTTTTTTGGATTAAAAATTTAATAAAAGCTCAATAGGAGACTTAATTTAATAGACAAATTAATTAGTTTTGAAGCTAAGTTACTAAAGGTCTTAAAGTGCGTGTATAAATTAAAAGTGAGAAATAATAAACTTTAGTTATTTCAAAGATAAGCTAATTGCTAAATTCTATTATTAAATAGACTTTAGCACATATAATATTAATGCTTAGCGCTGTTCTTATATTATTAGCGCAGGCTTTCTAAGCAGCAATTATGCTCTTAATGATAGCTTTTTAAGCAACGCTTACGCTTGTTGCTATTAAGAGCAGACTATACTAGAATGATTAGCAGCTAATGGATAAGAAAATGATAAAGTAATAAGGCTTGCTAGATTAATAGTGATAGAAGTGTGTTAAAGATTAAAAAAACTATAGTAAGGCTAAAGGTTTTAAAAAAGTGGTAGACTTGATTAGTATTTGTATTAATTACGTACAGACTAATAAAGCAATATTTAAAGTTTATCTAATAATTTGATATCATAATAGAACTAAGCTGCTTGCTTTATTAAAACAATATTACAATATCACGACAGAGATAAAAAGAATAGGCAGTAGGACTAAAGTTATAAGAGGACCTCTTAATTAACAACGTTAATCTAGTAAGAATTAATACCTTGCTTACAGCTTAAATCAAAGGATTTGGACTAACCTAGGGGGTGTGTTAGAGTATTAACATGCGGATTACCTGGTTAATTAGGTAATCCTAGTAAGCTGTTCACGTAACGGCCCCGCTAGCGTCTATATAAACGGGCTAGATTGTCTTATGTCTCTTTAGTAGTTATTGGACACTTTGTTGTGGCACTTAGTTAATTAAAACACTCACTTTCCAATTAGGTGATCAAGCAATTGCTCCTTCTTAGCTCCTACATTGACTTAACTACTAAGCGCCGCGCTTGTGCTAGTTATATAAGAAAGCAAAGGTTAAGAATAATATTTAACTATAAGCGCTGTAAAGAAAAAAACCTTTACTATTTTATTAATACTATAGCTAGCTATTAAGCTAGTTATATTTTTATAACGGTAAAGTATAGTCTATTTATTTCTAAAGAAAAGTAAGAAAAAGTTTAGGAAGATAAGTACAAAGAAAGTTAGAGATTACGTGTATAAAGGAACGTTAAGTTCTTAATGTAATAAAGACTGCTTATCTTCACTATAAGCTTTTAGAGATTAAGTCGCAAGAGCATTTGTATTCTAGTTAAGATTTTATAATTAAAAATCTTTAGAATTATGCAATAGAGCAAGCTAAGAGAAATCCCACCTTTAGTATAGACTTTTTAATAACTATAGTATTGCTACTTAAACAGTTAACTAACTTAGGCTGGTTATAAGCTAACACTTTTTTTTATTTTTCTTTCTAATTACTTTCTTTTTAAAGACCTAATCTATTTTCCTCTAAGTATCTATAATAGTACTTAAGTACTTGTAATTTGCAGTTTGTTAAATCTTCCTTTAGTTTCTAAGCGTTTTAGCTCTCTAGCTATCCTTACTACTCAACTAAGTATTTCTGCTAACAACAAATTTTTTGTAAGTTTTTAATCTTTTTAACCTTACACTTGTTGTCTTTAAGCTTTACACTAGTAGCTAGCTTAGTATCTTAAGGTGCTCTTTCTAAGAGTTTCTTATAAAAGATAAAGTAGACGCGTATACCCACTAGTAGTTAGAGTTTATAGTTTACTAGACTTATTTTTTTTTTGAGGTTTTAAATAGTTTAACTTAGAGATTATCTAGTTTCTTGCTTAGTTACTTAGTTTTTAAGTTCTATTGTAACAGGAAAACTATATCTCTTTTCTCAAAACTTTGTTTTTTTATTCTTTACTTATTAACTACTGTAGCTGTAATAAAGTTTTCATAAGCTATATTTTACCTTATTTTTTTATATAGTTTTCGTCTTAAGCAGGCTTTGTTGTCTGCACTTAATATAATACATTTGATATTCTTTAAATCTTAATAAGCAGCTAGGTTATATCTATAGTTTGTATAGTATAGCAAGTACTTTATATTTACTTACCTTGTACTATTTTAGGCTAATTGTGCTATTAGTAAAAGTATAACTTAGTTGTCTTATAGCTTATTAGCGTACATTTCTAGATAGTGTTTTAGTATCTAATTTGTGTAATTTGTCTAGCTATCTGTCTTAGGGTAAAAGCTGGTTAATAGCTTCTTCTTTATATTCAACTTTGCTATAAAGTATGTTTTAATAGTTAAACCTAAATAGTCTGTTATAATTAGTAATAAACTTTTTAGGTATTCTATGCGTAAATACTAGGTACTTTTGTAACTTTGTACACGCAGCTTTCTACTGTAATAGCTTTTTTTATAGGCATAAACCTTGCTGCTTTAGTTAATTATCTTATTATTACTAAGATAGTGTTGCAAAGTTAAGATAATTTTAGTTTTAATAATTTTACAAGCTATACTATAAAGTCTATTGTTATATTGCTGTATACTTTTATTAGTAGCTGTAAGGGTTGTAATAGGCTGTAAAGCCTATGTCTCTTAAGCTTATTATAGTAATAGGCGAAATAGTTACATAATATATTTTGCACTTTTACTCGCAAACGTAGTATTACAAATACTTTAGCTAGTTACTTGACTATTTCTTTAATTGCTGTATGTCTGTATTTTAGGGACTTATATAGTTTTTTAATAAGACTTAATTTTATGTGCGGAGGTATATATATCTAATTCCTTTAAACTATATCTTGGCACTCTCTTTTGTCTTGTAGTAGTTTATTAGAGCTATCTTTTTCAAACTTAAAATGCTACTTAGCTACGTTTTATTGCTATTACTATTGTAGTATTTTTACCTGCTTAGCTACCTTAGCTACTTTAGCTAGTTCTAGCTAGTTGTAATATAGACTGCCGTCCTGCATCTTTCTAAATATAATATTATTGAGTTTCTTATAACTTTTTTTACGTAAATTACATATCTTGCTTAAAGTATCTACTACTTTATTAAGTATTCTATCGTGGTATATTATTTTCAAGTTACACTAAGCAAACATCTTAAGTTTTTAAACTTGTTATTAGTTAAGTTTCTTTATTATTATAAGCTTTGCTAAGTTTTAGTGATTAGTAAAAACCTTGATCTAATATAGTAGTTCTAGAAATAGACTTTTTACTGTTTAAAAGCATTAACTACTCTTGGTAGTTTCTTATGATAAAGGTTGTAGTTAAGTTCTGCTCTAAAAAACTTTCTTAAATAGTAGAATACTAGTCTCTATTTCTTATTTATGCACTGCTATAATGTTGGAGTATTAACACGCGGATCACCCTGTTGATTAGGTGATCCTGGTAAGCTGTTCACGTGACGGCCCCGCTAGCGTCTATATAAACGGGCCAGATTGTCTTATGTCTCTTTAGTAGTTATTGACACTTTGTTATAGCACTTAGTTAATTAATACACTTACTTTCTACTTTGGTGATTAAGCAATTGCTCTTTCTTAGCTCCTTTAGTTATAAGCCTGGCTGCTTAATTATAGTATTAATTCCTACTGCGCAAATAGCAAGCTAGAAGTTTAGCTGTTTGATTATTACCCTACTTTCCACTACTCACCTACAGCACAGCCAGTAGATTGCTGCAGCTGCTGTACCTCTCTCTACTTAATTATACAATTAACCTTCTACTAATCTACCCTATAACCTATAGGCGACTGTTATTGTTAACACAGCTACTAACTAACTAATCCTACGCTTACCTTAACAGTAATCTATATTATAATCCTACAAAGCATCTTACTAATATAAACCTCTCTAATACACTGCTTATTGCCTTAGAAGTAATCCTTAAAGCTTAATTAGACTAGCTATCCTAGTTTGCTCTATTAAGACTGCACTACTTAGAGAAAGGCATCTAGAATTAGGTTAACCCTAATCTTCTAGACGTGCGCTTAATAAATCACTAGGAGCCTTAATATCTTAAGATGCCTAAAAATATTAAAAAGCCTATTGCTCTACTGCCTAGCGTAAGCGCTTAAGAACAAAAAGACTATAAAATTGCTTAACATAAATACAAGGCTTATACAATTAATGCTAAGTATAAAGAAAATACTTATAATAAGCTAGTTAATAAGTATTAATTTCTAAAATGTCAAAGGTGGTAGTTATTATTGTATTCAAAATGGGGTCTCTAAAAAGGTGAAAAGTAGCTACCCTCTACTAATTAGACGCAAAAGTTAAAAAAAAAGATTATGTGTATTTAACAAGATTTAAACAGCAAGTAGATAGGGTCTACGCGCTAAGCGCTTACAGCAGAAAAGCTTAGACTACTAAGCCAAAATTAAGGTTAAGAAAATTTGCTTAAGGTACTAAAAAACAACACTAGTTAAAACGTGTTTAACAGTAATTGTTAGCCTATAGCTAGCAACAAGATTACAATAGAGATAGAAGAGGAAGGTAAGAACACGTACGTTACTGCAGCGGGAGCCTGCAATACTTTTTTATAAAAGCTTTCTACCTACTACTTCTTACTTTTAGAATTTCTTACACTACATAGTACTGCATACAAACAACTTATATACAAATAATTTAATACTTAGACTATTCTTTTCTCTATTTAATATAAAGACTAATAGCTTATATTAAGTAAAGTTAGACTTTACAAAGTTACTATACTAAAAGCTATAGTAGTAAATTATAAAGCTAGCGTTTACTGTCGTTTAGCAGCCACCTCGGTTAGTTAAAAAAAAGCTAGTAGTAATAGTTTTTATAGTGATTTAGTTAGTGTAGAGGTTAGAATATAACTATAGTAAAAATACTTTTGTGTTTAGTATTATAGATGTTAAGGTTATAATAAGGACTGTAAAAGGCTAGTTAAGCTAGTACACTATATACACTACGTATGTTAATAGTATAGGTGCAGTAAAAGTGTATGATTTTAGCAATCTCTTCCTGCGCAAATACAACCTTAGTAAAGAGACTTAGAAGTAGCTTTGCCAAGAGCAAAGGCGTGTTAAGACAGCTATTAAGTAGCTAGGATAAACTAATAAGTAGGAGGATTTTGTAAGATGCCTTTATAGATAAGAGAGCCGTACATAGATAGTAATACTGTTGTTATTTATTTACATTTAAAAATAGGCACTAAACGCTGCAATCGCAACACTGCTAGGATAGCAACAAGATAACAGAAGTTGTAGTTAGCAGTAATTAAGATAACTTTTTGATGTGACCACACATTTTGTAGACACCTTTTTAGTAAAAAAAAGATTTATTGCTAATAATAAGTATCTAGGCTTATGCCCCCTTATTTAGCATTACTAGCACGCAATTGGTGTGTCGCATGCTTAGACAGAAACAAAGATACGCAATATCTCTCTAACTAACTGTCTTAACTAATAACTATTTCCTAATAACCGCAACTTCTATTGTCTTTGTTGCTATCCTAGCGGTGTTGCAGTTGCGGTGTTTCTAACGCCTATACTTAGATGTGAACATATAACAACAGCGTTACTATCTAAGCACAGCTCTCTTATCTCTATAGGTAACTTACAAAATCCTCCTACTTATTAGTTTATCCTAGCTACTTAATAGCTATTTTAATACGCTCTTGCTTCTTGTAACGCTACTGCAAGGTCTCTCTACTAAAGTTGTATTTACGCAAAAGGAGATTAGTAAAATAATACACTATTACTACACCTAGTCTATTAACATGTGTAGCATATTTGGTTAACTTACTGCTAAACAAGCTTTATACAACCTCTATTATAACTTTAACATCTATAATACTAGACGCATTAATAAGGTGTTAAATAAATAATAATATTAACCCTCTACATCTACCTAATTACCATAGAATCTACTACTAAGAGCTTTTTTTTAACTAACTAGAGACGCTGTTTAACAAAGGTAAACGCAGGCTTTGTAATCTACTACTATAGCTTCTTATTTAGTAACTTAGTAGAGTCTAACTTTACTTAATATAAGCTATTATTCTTTATATTAAATAAGAAGAAGAATAGTCTAAGCATCATATTATTTGTATATAAGTTGTTTGTATGTAGTACTATATAGTATAAAAAATCTTAAAGGTAAAAAGCAGTAGGTAGAAGTCTTTATAAAGTATTGCAAGCTCCTGCTGCAGTAACGTACGTGTCCTTACTCTACTCTACCTCCTCTATCTCTATCGCAATCTTGTTGCTAGCTATAAGCTAGTTAAACACGTTTTAATTAGTGTTGTTTTTTAGTACCTTTAGCAAATTTTTTAACCCTAATTTTGCTTAGTAGTTTAAGCTTTTCTGCTATAAGCGCTTAGCGCGTAGACCTTATCTACTCACTCTTTAAATTTTGTTAACTATACATAATCTTTTCTTAACTTTTGCGACTGATTAGTAGAGAGCAGCTGCTTTTTACTTTTTTAGAAAACCCATTTTGACTACAACAACAACCACTACCTTTAATACCTTAAAAATAAACATATAGACCTACTATTAAACGCGTTAATACGTATAATTACTTAAAACCTTACTAGTCTTTAATCCTTAGTAAAAATTGTTAAGGAGGATCTTGCTCCTATAGATTAGAATACCTAGTATTTAATTACAGCGTAATATAGATACTACTCAAATAAGGCTTACTAAAAGTATTTAGGCCTTAAGTGTTAGTTTAGTAAGTAGCAGCTCCTATATTAATAAGAAATAATCTACTTGCTTCTTAAAGTTGTTAGGCTATTGGTAGTTACTGAGTTTTTAGACGCCTTAAGCACTAAAATTGCACTAGACTAGTTACGTAAGAAGCGCAATAAGCTTTTACAAGCAATAGCGCTTAGTAGAGCTTAATTAACTTTTAACAATCAAAAAAAATCTTTAGTATTTAATTATAGAATGGGTCAATTGCTTCTTTCAAAGAAAAAGAACATGCAGTGTTCTAAACTAAATCTAAATTAAGAATAGCTTAATAATTATTAAATAACTTAAAGTTAAACAAACGCAGTAAGCAATTATAATTTTGCCTTTATAAGCTAAGTAAGCACTTCTAGATACTATACAACTGCTTCTAACTTTAAACTCTAGTTATACAATTAATTCTTACTAATAAGAAACTAATTAAAATATTGAACAGCGATTAAAAGAAAATTGTTGAGTAATAAAATAGCAATAAATAGGCAGCGCCTTGCACCTAGCTCAAGAAGAAAAGCTAGAAAGCTAGCAATAGTAAATTAGTTGCTAATAAGCTAAGTAAAGTATACTATAGCTTTTTAGTTTTAGCACTAATTAACTTAAGAAACTTTATTAAAGAGATTAGTCTCAATATATTTAGCATAGCCTTTACTTCTTATGCGTTGTCCCTTTGTATAATTAGAAATAGTAGAGCAGCAGTCTACTTAGTTAATAGTATAAATTAACTAGTACTAAGCACCTATTACGAATGTAACAAGGACAAGACTGTTAAAGTAAGCATTTAATCTATTTTAGTTACAAAAATAAAAAATAAACTACTTAAAAACGTCCTGTATAGCGAGGCTAGCCTTAAAATAGCTAATTTTCTACTTACTCACGTTAAGTTTGTACTAGGCTTCTACAGTAATATTACTTTAAAAGCAGAGCTTAAGTAGGCAAGCACTTAGTATTTAGAGTATGATTACACTATAAGATGTAGAACAATTAAAAAGAATATTATTTTAATTAACCTAAAGTGTTACTTTAATTTCTCATTTCTTAAATACAAGCAACTCTTGTGTTATATTACTTAACTACTACTAGTAAACGCTATAGCACAATTCAGGAAACTCTAGATGCGCACTAGTAATAAGGATTAATAGCATTAATGATTAGAATACTTAGAACAATAAGCTATTAGAGCTTTAGTCTACTTAGCGTAGAACGTTAAGATTATTAGCAAAAAGCTGTTAGAATAGAATTACTATATAACAGCTTCTACTTTATCAGTAATTATATAACAACTAAAAGAAAGATTATTTTAACTTTTTTTTCAAAATTTTATAAGATTTGTTTAATTTCCTAACTAGTTAACTGCTTAAGAAATAAGCATCAATTATTACGAAAGAATTCTTAGGCAAGCTATACAATTATAGTATTTAGTTAAAAACACTAAGTAATATATGCTTTTTATTGAAAGCTTTACTACAAGGATTAAGAGGAAATATTAGTAGAAAATTATAGAAAATTATTAAGATAATAGGACTGCTACACTGCCATAGAGAGGGCAATTAAGATATAAGAGATAAGTAATAGAAGAAAAAATTATAATTAAGACGCTACTGCTATACACTTATAAGCCTAATAGCTTAGCAGAGAGAGCTAGCTAAAAGCTAATTACAAAGGCTATTAAAATGAGTATAAGTGTAAATCTACTGGCTAAGCTCTGCCTAGTAATTATAAATGTAGCAGCTTACTTGCATAAAATAAGCTCTTTTAAGATTTATAGCTACTAATCCTTTAACTAGGTGCTTAAAGAATGGTTTAAGAAATATTTCTAATACTATCAACTACCTAAGATTAGACTTTAGACTACTAATCTTTGTTTAGACTAGAGTGGAATATACGCGTACAGCTGCTAAGCTTATCTATTAAATAGAGAAAGGGCAGCCAAATATAATTATTAAGAATTTAAAGTTCATCCTTAAGGCTATATTAGTTATTTAATTAGTTATTAAGCCTCTAACATATACTATATATAAGTACTAACCCTTAATTAAGTAATTACTACCTATAATATAACTTTTAATAAAGAGTTTTTCTACAAAGCAAATTGCAAGAAAAAGCTATTGAAAGATTAAGTAATTAAAATTATAGAGATCTTTTATAATAGTAACCTAGTTAATTTAGAAGGGAACTTATAAGTCTCCCTAGCTTTTTAAAGTAAAGCAACTTAAAAAATGTGACTAACTACTAAGAACTTTAACAAGTAATCTATTTACTATTTTAAGTAGTAAGAACGGCCTACCTACTAAGTATAAAACTAGATTAGAAAACGCTAAGTAGATAGAGCACAAGGCTAGTGCACTATTAAGAATTTACTTAAATTAGCGGCAAGATACTAGTCTTGCTACTCTAAAACTTACTCATAAAATAGAAACTCTAGAAAGTAATAACGCAATTAATTGCAAATTATTTCATAGTTAAATAGTAGTACACTTGCCTAAAAAAGCTAATCTATAAATATTTAGAAGTAAGGAGCCTTTTTTGTATAAGCTTAAGAACTTATTACTAGTTTAATAGTCTAAGCCTAAAAACTCTAACGCGCTAGCTAATTCTTATAAGATTCTTGCTTAGAGCAAGTAAGTTGTAGATAGTAGATTATTTTATAGTTTAAGATCTTAAGTCTTGGATAGCAGACAAAGTAAGCAGTTATAAGCTTAACTTCTACTTATTAAACACAGTGCTAAAATTGCTAGTAAAAGCCTAAATTAGCTTATAAATTATCTTTTCCTCTACGTAAGCTAGGCAGCAGGTGCAAATTATCAAAATTTATTATAAATTTATTTTTGTAATAGTTATCTGCTAGGTTTATAAGTAAACTAAGAAGACTAAGTAAGCTACAAAACATTTAATTACATAGTTGTATTAGCTTTGCTTAATAAGTATAAACTAAATATATAAAATACTTAACTGTATTGCAATAATCTACCTAAACTGCTAAAATTATAAAAGCAGTTACTCTAGTATCTTATAAAGGCCTTATTTAAGGATGCTTACAGGAAAAAGATTAATTAGTTAAGTAAGAATAATGTTACAAGTAACAAGAAGGATTCTCTCCTTAACGTACGAGCGATGGTTGAGGGACAACCAGCCTCTACGCCAGAAGGCAATAATCCGCGCGGGGCGCCGATCACGTGATTGCCATCCCGTCAAGGCTAGCTATCCGGGATGGCCATGCATAAAGAGATGGCAGCGCCATTACATACCTCCCTCTTAGAAGAGATGTACAGGTTAGCAGAACAAAGGCAATAGGTATAAGAATGTGTTAGATCTTATTATTACACTTATTATAGTTAACTTAAATAGTTCATCTCTTACACAGATTGTTTACTAGTTATTCTATTTTTTATTAAATTAGTATTGCTTACCTTTAGTTAACATTAATAACTCTTTTCCACTTAAAATTACTCCTACAATACCTCACGGACTACCTTATACATCAGCCTCGCCTTAACACGGACCGAGTCTAGAAAAGTGTAGACTAACCCCGTGTATCAAATAAGACTTAGAGTAAAATATAAAAAAAAAAGCAGATATTTAACTAATACTTATAAAGTAAGTTTAAACTTATAAGTTTAATTAAAACAGTTTTTTTCTGAAATGTAAGTCGTAGATTATAATAAAAGTTAATTTTTAAAAAAATGACTTAATTAATTTAATATATACTACTACGCTAGCAGCTATGTCTTTTAAAGCAGCAATAGCTATTACTATTAAGAAATTTTGAAGAACTAAGTAATATATTATTATAAAACATTTTTTAATGCGTTAATCATAGCAGATAACTTAATAATTTGTAAAATAGTAGATAGCTTTAAGAAAACTAAAAAGTACGTATAGCTTAACTGCATACTTAATAAATTCCAAGACTTACTACTGTTATAGTATAAGAAGTTCATAGATTTTCTAAAAGAGATTGAATTAATCGCCTTACTAGAGGAGCCCTACCTGTTCTTTAATTAAGAAATAAAGATTCTAGTTTTAGTGTATACAAATAATATCCTGATGCTCTTTGCAAAAGATTATAAGCAAAAGGCAATAAAAATTAATGAGCAAAGATTTATATTAAGCAGCAACATTTATACACTAGGCTAAGTCTCTTCTTAATTACTTAGAAGGAGAGGGAGATTAAAAGCCAAACTAACTAAAAACTAAAAACTAGAATTAGGAATAAGCTTACTAGTAAGTATTAGAATTTTTATACTTACTAGACTCTATTAGTAAGTCTTGCTTAGCCTTTTAAGCCTTAGTAAGCTTAAGCGTATTGTTTACTATCTTAGCTTAAATAGCTATAGTCTGTAGGCATGCCGTATAAAGACGCAAAATTAATCTGTTACTCTTATATATAGAATTATAAAATAATTGTTAGCTTAATCTAGCGTACTTATACTTATATAATTAAGTTATATAGTAATTAGGATGACGTTAAAGGCACGGGCAATTTAGATATAAAGTAGGAGAGTGTAGTATTGTGCAAGCATACTATTCTTAAAGCCTTAATTAACGCAGAGAATACTGCTGTTGCTACTATAGCTAAAGCTGCTATTGCTGCAGCTATTATAACTTATAAGCTAGCTATTAAGTAGGCTGCACTACAGGTGAACTAGAGTTATATATAGTATTATAAAGCCTATTTCTTTAATTTAAAGCGCTTACTAGAGCAAGAGCAGATAGTAAGAGCTAAGCAGCAAAACTGCAAAACAATATCTCTTAAGCGCAATAATCTTTAACTAAAGGCTTTTGCGCAGAAAGCTTTTAGTAAATATAACACTGCTATTAATTTTTTATAGCAAGTAATAATGTTGCTAAATGGCTTTTACTTATTAACCTAGTACTTATAATTGTTCTATCCCTAAGAACTAGTTAGCTGCCTATGCAAAAAGCTTAAATAGTTAGAGACTTACCTTTTTATCTTAATAAATAATTATAAAACAATTAGCAAGATTATTGTTGATAATATAGCATATATAAGATAAGCAATTACTATAGCAAGTGCTAATTTAGTTACTAGTCTAAACTTAATTAAAATAGCGCTTAGCGTATAAGCTATCAAGCAACCTCTTTATATAGCGCTTACACAAAAGAATACAATAATGTAATAAATTAGCAGCGATCTTTAAAAAGCTTATAGGCGCTTTTTTTTAAGTAAAGAGAGGCACGTTGCGCCTTATAGACAGCTTGATAGGCATATTTAGGCTATTATTATTGTTCTGTTACTGTTTTCTAGACGTTGCTTAAGCAGTTTTCTACTTTAGCTTTTAAATAAGCTTTTAAATAGTCTTACTCTTATACTAGCTTAATTTTTTAGTTAAGCTGTTAGTTTAATTAAAATTTAAAAAAAGGCTTAACAGCGGACTTAATTTAATAAGCAAGTTAATTAATCTCTAAGCTAAGTGTAAAGATCGTTCGTAGATGATCTGTGTTGTTTCTCTTAGAATAAGTGATTGCGATAGACGGGGATTGTACTAGCACGATTAGTAGATTAATGTAATAGTACAGGGTTGTGTTAGCACGTTTAGTAGAACAATGTAATAACACAAAGGATTTAAGAATTAGGTAATCCTTAAATTGCACTTAAAATTGAACACACTAAGCTATAAGGGCTTGATACCTACTACTATATACTAAGAGAGTATTATACTGTCCTATAGAATCCTATGCTGTACTACGGGTAGGACGTTGTAGGATTATATAGTACATTGTAGGACGCATGTAACTTGTCTTATAAAGAATTTCTGCTAAGGCCTGTAGGACTACGTGCCTAGTGCGGGGTAGCGTTATCTATTAGCACACAAAGGCTTGCCCTTTGTTTAGGTAGTTTAGGATCTTTTCCTGCCTCCATCCTTTATACATAGTCTGTACCTTCTCTTTTCCTAAGTTCGTAACACCAAGCTACTATGAGTCTTAAGGTGCGCGTATAGATTAAAAAGCAAAATTAATAAACTTTTATGATTTTAAAAATAAGTTGCTTACTAAATTTTATTATAAAATAAGCTTTAACGTGTATAGTACTTATACTTAGCACTATTCTTGCGTTGCTAGCGTAGGCTTTCTAAGCAACGCTTACGCTTATTGCTATTCAAAGTAGACTACACTAGAAAGATTAGCAGCTAATTAGTAAAGAAACAGTAAGGCAACAAGGCTTACTATATTAATAGTAATACAGGTACGTTAATAATTAAGAAGACTTAGTAATTAATATTGTAGTAAGGCTAAAGGTTTTAGAAAGGCAGCAGACGCAATTAGTATTTGTATTAATTACGTATAAACTAATTACGCGATTTTTAGAATTTATTTAACGTTTTAATATTATAATAGGACTAAGCTGCTTGCTTAATCAAAACAACATTACAGTTTTACAACAGATATAAAAGATTAGGCAGTAGAACTAAGATTATAAAAAGACCTCTTAATTAACAGTGTTAATCTAGTAAGAATTAACCCCTTGCTCACGGCTAAGATTAATAAATTCTCACTAACTTAGGGGGTGTGTTAGAGTATTAACACGCATATTACCCTGTTAATTAGATAATTCTAGTAAGCTATTTACGTGACGACCCCGCTAGCGTCTATATAAACGGGCCAGATCGTCTTATGTCTCTTTAGTAGTTATTAACACTTTGTTGTGGCACTTAGTTGATCAATACACTTACTTTCTACTTAGGTGATTAAGCAATTGCTCCTTCTTAGCTCCCACATATAACAATACAGCTCTAAGTGCATAGTCTAACGCATTAGTCTTAATTTAAGTTTTTTTGTTTTAGGTTGTACATTTCTAGTAGAGGTGCTTTAAAGAATATCTATATAATTTAGTTAAATGCTTT
The DNA here is from genome assembly GCA_009289805.1 of Alternaria gansuensis. NCBI lineage: Eukaryota > Fungi > Ascomycota > Dothideomycetes > Pleosporales > Pleosporaceae > Alternaria > Alternaria gansuensis. The sequence goes on along the minus strand of WBOK01000219.1, from coordinate 91,168 downwards.
CAGTCGCAACGTGTATGTGTATCCTCTAGCCGGAGTGCGATTTATCGATCGGTCGGTATTTTGTTTCTGACACTTTCTATTATTGCTTATTCTACAGAGGGGTGACAAAAAGAAAGTGTAATTTTCAAAGTTATTATTTTTAAAGATATATAACTAAATAACTAGAGAGGCTAAGCCTATAATTCTAAGTGTTTTGAAAGCGAATAACTTCCTCATTAAGTAGGAAAGCTTTTGAACTAGCTTAGTCAGCAGAGAAAAGGAGCGGAAAGCCAGAGAAAGTAGGTAAAAAAAACCTAGTTAAACCTGGTAACAACTCTTTATTCACAGTACCTTTTTTGCTAAATGTAATTAGTGTTATCTATTGATTTAATCACTAAAATGTATTCAAGTAAGAAGTTATTTTGATTATTATTGCAAAAGTTAGATTAAAATTGATTTTTTAAAGATTCTTTTATATTAAACTAGCTAAAGCTAGTAACTAGTACTTAGTATACTAACCTTTAGCTGCTTTTACAGCCAAATAACGTCTAGGTAAAGAGTTAATACTATTATTGATTGCTTGTTGTAGTATAAGGTTTTACTCTTCTAAAATTGCCTTTTTAAAGAATTCTACTGCTTTAACGCTTTTATCTATGCCTAAAGAGGCAATAGGCCTCTTTACTAACGGGTTTCAAAGTAGACTCTAAAAGGTTTCTATTTAAGTCAAATCTAGGCTATAAGCAGGATACTTGAAAAGAGGAATCGTATTTCTAGAAAACTAGGCATTAATAGGTGGCGTTTTGTAGATCTTAGCGTCATCCTGCTAGAGTTTCAAGCCTATAAACAAACAGTTATTAGCTTTTTCAATATATGAAAGTATATAAAAGTTATTCAGTAATAACAAAGTTATAGTCTTTTGAAGTAAAAAATTAGAGAGATTTTACTTACCTCTTTTAAATAGAGGCTTAACAATAGGTTTCAAAGCTTTTTTTAATATTAAGTATTTAAATAATTCTACTATTCTTTAGTAATCTAGTCATGTATAACCTAGATCTACTACCTAGCTCAATAGCTCTCAAATCTAAGATAGAAATATCGCGAGCTATATCTAAGTTAGCAGGCTAGCTATAAAATCTTTAAAAAACTAGAAAAATACTAGATTTTCTAGAAAATTTTTAAAATTAATAAAGATATGTTTAAACTAACTTTTATTTGTAGTAGACACCTGTTCCTTGCCAAGTCGCTTATTTCTTCTTTTTCAGACGTATTCTTGCCTAGCGCCGTGTCCACGCTAAATAGAAGACTTGTTAGAAAGTATAACTTTCCTGAAAAGAATTTTTTTAATAGTCTTATAGTCTCTTAGCATATTAAGAACAATTTAAGTCTCTTTTTTTGTTTAAAAGCTATTTTTTCTTGGGCAGTAGAAATAGAGTATTTCTCTGCTTTTAATCAGCGTTGTAAGCTTCTCGTAGAAAAAGATAAACTATTTTCTTCTAAAATACGCTTATTTGTTTTTTCAGGGCTTTTTTCCAGGTCTCTATTAACTACTTTAAAAGCTTTTTTAAAGACCTTAGCAGGATAGCCTAATTTAGGCTAAGAAAGAAGTTAAAAAGTTTTTTATTCTTCAATACGTTTTATAATATTATAAAAAGATTTAGAAGGCTTTTTAAGTATAGTACTCATAGCACTAATAGACTTTTGTTGCAAAAATAAAGAGAAAACTTCTTTTTTAAACTTTAACAGTTTAACGAACAAAAGAAGATAATAAAGAAGAGAAAATTTTAGGTTAGAAAGAAATTACTATTCAGATTAACGCTTAAACAAGCTTACGTAATCTTAGCGCCTTTTTTAACATTTTTTATTTTATTTTTTAATTTCAAAAATAATTTTATTATTAATTAACATTGAAAATTCGCTAGTGTAATAAGTATATAAGCTTGTATTACATAATGTCTTTTTAGACATTTTTATACGTTTAATAATAAGTCGTTACCAAAAAAAACGAGACTTATTTTTGCCTCTTGTTAAAGCCCTTTACCACCTATTAGATGCTTACTAAGCAAAAATACTAGTATTATCACTTAAAGTAGATGTTATGCGCTTTTTGTTGGAGATTAAGCTACTTAGCTGTTTCTCCACAGAATCCGGGTGCTCAAATCACACCCTGAATCTACAATTAACCTACGATCAATTGATTACTAGAAGCTATCACGCTACTAGTACTACTTATCATTGTCATCAATTGATCAACAGCAACTACGGAATCTATTACGTGAAATTACATAAGATTGCGAGATATAGCATTATCTACTACGCAAGCTATTGCGTAAGTACAGATCTTTCTAGAATGCAAGTAACAAGTATATATATAGACTGTAGTTTGGCTTGTAGTTAGAGACTAAGAGAGTAAAAAAATGAAAGTTCAATTATTAAGCAGTTGTACAATACAATAATAAGACTTAAATTACTCTCTTCCCTTATTCTCTATTTATTCTCTTATTCTTTTCGTTCTACTTCCGCACCTTCTTAATCTCTAGGTTATAAGTCTAAATTAGGCTGCCTCTAAGTCTACTACAAACAAGTAGAAGGCTGAGACCTCTACCTCTAAGTTAATAGTAGAACAAGCAACTATACCTAGAAACTAAATCCGCAACAGGTTATAAGCCCAAAGAGTTAATAAAAGATTACGCAATAGGACAAAAGAATTTAAGAAATTTCTATTTGCCTAAATTGCAAGCACACATAAGAGCTAGTACTATTTAAGGCTAGTTTGTTAGCAAGAGCTAGAGTAACAATAATAACACAACTTAACAACGATAGTTAAGGGATCTAACTAGATAAACAATTAATATGTACCAAAAAGGATTCTACTATGAAAAGTTTTTTAGGTTAAGAGTAAACTAAAGTAAAAAGGCTAAAAATTCTATTACGCTAGTAAGTGTATCTACCTAGACGTATAAAAGCTTTATAGCAAAGGTTATCTAGCTATATAAGCTTATTTTGATTAAAAAGTTAGAAGTAAGCTAAGGCTACAAGCTAAGAAACTCTAATACGCTAGTAGCAGAAGATTGATTTAATTAGCAGCTAGAGTTCTTAAGATCTATAGGGCTTAAATAATATATATAGCTATAGAAATTAAGTTAGAGTTTTAATCGCGCGCCCTGTGCGCGAGGTAGACGCTGGTTAAGCTGTAACACCACCTTGAGGCTCTCCACTACTTATAAGGCTCGCGATAGGCCTCTTTTTTTAAAGTAATCTTTTTAAGAGCCTTAAGGCTGCTCCTTTTACCTTTTAAAAAAGTTTTTATAGATTGTTAGAGTTGTTTTGCAGCCCTGCAAGCAGCTGCCCAAGAGGCCTATTTAGCAGCCCTCTTAGCCTTCTTCTTTTCTCTTATTAATTAAGCTGCAGCCCTTGCCTGTTGCTTTATTTCCTTCTCTTTTGCCTTTGCCTGCCTTGTCTCCTTACAATGCCTGTTTATCTTAGCTTTTTAGTATTATACCTGCTTCTCCTTGCGCTCTTAGAGTTATTAGCAATTACGTGCCTCCTTTGCCTTCCTTAAAGACTAGACTATAGCTCTACCTTAGTACTTCTTAAGCTTTTAAAGTAGAAAAGGCTTACCTTGTTTCTTGTGCGTTTTTTTATTAATTAGAGCCTTACGTAGGCCCTTAACTTTATACTTAAGGAAGGTCTTTTAAGTTAAGATCTAGTAATAAACTTAGCTTAGCTTTTAAGCTTATTTATTACTTTAATCTTTTACTACCTTGCGTAGTAGGCGTTTAACTTTTCTTTAGTTTAAGGCACTTAGGCTTAAAGACTTACTATTACTTAAAGGGCTCTTAATACTAAACCTTTTTAATATAACTTTAGAATTAAAGGGTAAGAGGCTAGTAGCCTTAAAGGCCTTTAGAATTATTATTTTCTTAAAGAAGGCCTGCTGGGCTAAGTAGAAGAGGGGGAAGAAATCCCTCTTACTTATTAAGGTAAGGCCCTAGTTCCTCTCTAGAAATCTAAATATCTTAGCCTAGTAAGCTAATAAGAGAGGCTTAAATAAAGTAATATTAAAAGGCTGCAGCAGGTAAGTTAAAGAAAGAGAATAAACTACAAGAAGAATTTTGTTCTAATTACAGTACTTTATAGAATTTATAGTAAAGTAAGATCTATAGCTGTCTAAGATAAGTAATTAATAGAAGAATTAAGCATTTGCCTTGGTATTGCAATTAAATACCTATTTAAGCTACGTAAGACTAATATTGTTGTTTGTCTAGCTAAAGAGTAATAAAGTAATTTAAACTTAATAAGTCTTAGAATTAAAGGCTTGTAACTAGGTGTTCTATATTAATCCTAAGGTTAATTAATATATAAGGGTAGGCGCTAGGTAAGATCTATTAGCATAGATATAGGCTAGGAGTGTTATCTACTCTCGCGAGCTATCCTAAATAGTACTCCTTTTTTTTCTCTGCTTATATAAGGGCTTATTAAAGATTCTCTTTAATCTTCCTAAGATACTAAGGAGGAAGCCCTTCTTATCTATATTGTATATATAACGCGCCTTAACGTAGTACTGTTTAATTTTCTTGCGTAGGAAATTAAAGTATAGGCTATACTTCCTTTTTGAATTAGCCTTATAGCGATTGTTGTTTATGCCTGTCGCCCATCTTAAAATAAGCTTATTAGGGTACTAGTGGACGAAGCGATTAATCTAGTGTATTCTAACCTCTTTCCTCGCGATCTGTAAGGCGAAATTTCGTATTATAGCTCGTGTAGGTGGAAGGCCTCGCCTGGTAAGCTGTTTAATGTACTGTAAGAGCTCTAGCTCCTGTTGTGGGTGGAAAGCCTGTCGATTTTAAGACTTAAGGTTACGTGAGGTTGAAACACCTTGGTGTCTTCAAGAGAGCGTAGATCGTACTACACTATACTTTTCTGCAAACTTTGTTTATGAGAAAGATGCGCCTAGTGCGCGCGAATTAATTTCATTAATTGCTTCCTGGGTGGAGTTATCAGGTGTTGAAAGGTGGTGTTGTTTTGGTGGGGTGAGCGTTGGCCCGTCCTGCGCGTTGGCCCGTCCACCTCGGTATAGTAAGAACAGTAACTGCAGCTGTACTAAGCGTTTAATCATTTATTATATACTTAGCTAATTATTCTAGGCTTAGGCTAGTAGATTAAAATAGCTAATAACAGTATTTTTAGAGTGCCTAAGATTAAAGGCAGCTTTAACTACAATACATCGGCACTAAGAATTTAATTAATCCTTGTACAACAAGATTGTAAGAATATTATAATAACTAATTCTAGTAAATTAACTAAAGAAGACTATCTAGACAACTATGAGACGCTTAAAAACCAAAAGGCAAAAGTCTTATAAATATTACAACTTAGCCTTAAGGATAGACCTCTATTACAGTTAAAAGATACGGTTAATCCTTATTATCTCTAGAATTACCTAGAGAAATTGTATTTATAAAAGAAATTTAGTTCTAACTTCTTAATGTGTAGGGATCTTATCAATACTACACTATATTAATGTTAGAACAATATAGAAACTTATCTAAGCTAGCGGCCACCGAAGCTGGCCACCCACTGAAGCTGGCTACCCGCCCAGAACTCGACCACCTACTCTATACTTGTGATATCTCCACAACCACGCAACTAAAATAGATCCCTGTAAAGCAGCAATTTAAGCAGCTATTAGCAACATTATTTCTAGTGTTTTTATAAGTTAATAAGCTGCTGCAAAGGCGTACAACATCTCTTAAAGCATGCTTGCTGCCTGACTGCGCGGTACACAGACACGTTAATTTAGCTATAAATACTAGTAGCAATTAACTCTACAATAAGAGGAATTTCTTATACAATAGATTCTTAAAGAGAATACACGCGCGTTTTCTCTATCCTACGCGCGCGCGCAAGAAATGGCAAATCGAATTTTAAGGATAAATAGTAACAATAATCTTATAGGCAAGCGTTAGATATTCTTCTTCCTTAAGCGCAACTTACGCGTTGCATTAATTATTAGTAGAAAGATAAAGAGCGCGCGGGCTAAGGGAGTAATACAGGAACAGATACGCGCGTTTTTTAAGCTCTTTAAGAGGACTTGCGTACGACTAGGTATATGCACTAAGGATATATAGAATATAGACAAGACTAGCAAGGCTATAGAAGTATGTACAAACACTAGAGTCCTTACAAATAGCTGTAAGAGCAAGGCTTATAAACAGTTGCTAGAGAATTGCAAGTAGGCATTAATAATTAAGTGCGTATTAGCTATAGGCAAGAAACGGCGCTATAGAGTAATTTTTAAAGGCAAGAACTTCTAAAGTACTTAGTTTTCTGTAATAATACTTAACTAGCTTTACACAACTGCTAAGAATAGCTAGATATTGAACATAATAGGCCTTAAATAGCTGCAATAGATATTTCTACCTAAGACAGCTTTATTAGACAATTGTTAGAAGATGCTAATTCTAGACAGCTACGGCAGCTATATTAATCTAGAATTCTTATAGACCTCTAAGTAGAATAAGGTTTAGCTTTTATTTTTACCTACTTACTTATTTTATGTGTTGCAGCCACTAGATCTCTTAGTTTTCTTAGTAGTGAAGAAATTTAACTAAAACTAGATCTAGAAACTATTGTATCTAGATAACGCAGCGCCTGTTAAAAAAACGCTTTATTACAGCTTATTATTACGCTAGAGAGGCTACAATTACTAAAAAAGTTGTATAAGATAGATAGGCTGCTACAGGCATCTGTTTATTAAATATTAAGTAGGTAGTTAACTCCTTACAAGTAGCTTAGAGGCCTGTTATACTACTACGTTAGAATTAAGCTTAATCTACTAAGAGCTATCTATCTACCCCCTGTAGACCTTGTAATCTTTTTATAGCTTAGCAAGAGCTACACAAGAACAAAAGTATTAGCTGCAAGACTTACTAGCTTATTTAAAAGGCAGGCAAAGCTATTGCAGTAGTAAATACTCACGCAGCATAGCTAGAAGCAGAGAACAAAAGGCTGTATAGTTAACTTAAGGCTTTTAAGCCTTAGCAGCTATAAAAAAAAGTTTATATAAATCTAAATTAACGCTTTGCAGACATAGAAACAATTATAGTAGTAGTACAGGCGTCTGCTCTTTTAAAGTTACAAAACAATAGTAACACTGCAGAAAAAGTAGCAGAGAGAGCAGCAGCTGAATTCTCTAGTCTATGTGTACAGAGTGGCAATTGTAATTAGGTTCAATTAATTACGTTGATTTTTAATGGGTGGCTGAGTTCTGGGCGGGTAGGCAGCTTCAGTGGGTGGCCAGCTTCGGTGGCCGCTAGCTTATAGAAGGTTAATTAGCTAGTTTTAAGCCTAGAAACTAGAAATATTAAAATGCCCACCAAATTTGTCAGAGCTCTACAACTTAATAATTTAAGTTTTAAACTTTACTACATAGTTACTGCAATTACTTAAAGCTTTAGATTAAATAGAACAATCAATCTAGAAGCAATATGCAGCTCAATATTAGACAAGTCTAGACGTCTAAAAGCCTTGAAGAATAGCTCTAACTAAAAAAGCCATAATTATAAGCATAATCAATATATATTAGAGAGGCTATATTAACAAAAGAGCTACTATAGCTTACTAACTCCTTATGCTTCTAAGTCTTAGAACGTTAAAATGTTCTTATTAACTTAAAAATTAAATAATAAGAGGAGTCTAAAAATAATCTGCAATTACTGCAGAAAACTAAGACACTTAGAAAAGAAATACTAGAAAAAAAATTCTAGCAAAGCTCTAACCAATTAATCTAATAAGAAAAATTAAGTTAATTAGATATCTAATATACTAGATTATTCTAAAAAGCTCTTTTAACTATAGTATTATTAATTTAGAAGATTGCTGATATTATTACTACTAGATCTATAGAAATTATTAAGTCGGTACTAGATAGTAGAGCAAGCGCGCATATTTGCTACAACAAAGATCTATTTTAAAAGTTTTATAGTGTAAGCAATACCTATATTAAATAGAGTAACTCAGCTACACTACTACTAGCAATTGCAAAAGGAGACATTTAAATTACTTTTACTATTACAAATATATTTGTGGTGCTAAAGAATATACTCCTAGTACTAGACTTCAAATTAAATTTACCTAGTCTACACTAAGCTGTTCAGAAAGGAGCAAAATTTTAATCTACTAAGGCTAATAGCCTAATATTTTAATCTAGTAAAATACTAGCCAAAGGGCAGTACATTAGAAAATTTGCTATATTTACTGCAATTAGCAGTATTAAAAGCAAATAACCCTGTACAGATATTAATACCCTAAAGAAGACTAAAAAATTAATTAAAGAAATTAAACATCTCTTCTATACAGACGCTTTAGCTATATTAGTAAAATAAGCTTAAAAAAGCTTAGTAATAATACTTATAGCATTAAATTAAAAATAAAGACTAGCAAAGCTTATAGTCACTGCAAAATCTACTTAAAAAGTTAATTTGCTAGCAAAACTAGCAGAGATCTAATTACAACGCTAATAGATAAATTTGGCAATCTTATTTACTGCAACCTATATGGACTTATTAAGCTAAAAACTAACAGAGGCTATAAGTATTACATTACCTTTCTACACTACAAAACTAAATATCTAGATGGTAATCTTTTTACTTCTAGATTAGAGCATGTAAGTCTAGTAAAAGCCTTTATTAAAAGGGCTAAAGTACAGGATAAATAGCAGATTAAGCTTAATTAATTAGATAATAAGCTTAATACACCAAATCTGCAAAAGCTATCAACTAGATAGGGATTTTCATTATAATTTACTCCTCCTTTTAATTAAGAAAGCAAAAGCGGTGCTGAAAGGATTAATAGAACGCTATCTAACAAAATAAGAGCTCTAATTTTTAAGTTAAATATGCCTATAAAGTTGTAAGCAGAAGCTCTACTTGCTGCAGTGTACTTATATAATAGAACTCTTTATAGTTCTATAAGTTACTAGACGCCTTTTAAAGCTAAGTATTGCTATAAATCAAATATTAGCAATATTAGAATCTAGGGATCTCTAGTATACAAGAAGGAGCTAAAATAATTCTCTAGCAAACTTAATTCTAGAGTTAAGCTGTATTATATTACTAGCTACCTTAGCAATAGTTTATATTGTCTTATTAACACTAAATTAAATAACATTACAATAGTAAAAGACGTTAAGATATTAGAAGAAGTATTTAATAATTAAGTCTTCTCTAATCTTAAGCTGCAGTTAAAAAAAATTAAGATCTTAATTAAATAAAATAAAAGAGTAAATAATTAGAACACTAAACAAAAGCTTTCTAACTTAATAAAAGTAATAGAAAGAAATCTAATTGTTCCGATAAAAAAAAGCTAAAATATTATAATTAGCTTTAGGCTAGTAAATAGGTATAGGTAGGGTTGTGGTTAAGGTCTAACGTAAGTTAACTTAACTTTAACCTAACCTATACTAACGCTATTTACGCTAAATGTGGGCATAAGTTAGGTTAAGGTCGCATAGACTAGTAGTTATAGTTGTAGTTAAGTTACATAGACTAGTAGTTATAGTTATAGTTAAGTTATATAGACTAGTAGTTATAGTTATAGTTATAGTTAAGTTGTACAGACTAGTAGTTATAGTTATAGTTAAGTTGTATAGACTAGTAGTTGTAGTTGTAGTTAAGTTGCATAGACTAGTAGTTGTAGTTATAGTTAGGTTGCATAGACTAGTAGTTGTAGTTGTAGTTACGCGCACAGACTATAGGTATAGGTTAAGTTGTAGTTAGGCTAAAGAGGGAAGTAGTTAGGTTGTAGTTACGTGCTATTTATAGTAATAAATAGCTGTAATAATTAAGGTCAAATTACGTGAGATTAGGAGAGATAAGCTAAGTAAGTACTAATTTAGTTACAACCTTAACCTAGCTACAACTACACTTAGAAGTTAAGTTATAGTTGTTAATATAGTTAGTTATTACAGTATAGAAAGTATCTAAGAAAGCATGTTTATATTATTATATATTAAAATAACCTTGACTACTTACTATATAATCTTTATGTAAAAAGCTAGTAAAACGTAACGTTAGTACTTAAATTTTTACATTAGTTAATTCCTATCTTTAAATTTTTAGCTTAAATAGTAACTTCTTTTAAGTAAATAGTATTAAAGTTATAGTCTGTATTTATTAGTTAGTATATAATTTAAAAATAATAACAGTAGTTACAATACTTTTAAAATAGCTAACTAGGAACGCTTTAGAAAACTTTTAAAAAGTATAATTACTTCTACTTAAAAGCATAAATTAAAGTAATAAGTGTTCGCAATTTTGTAAACAATATAACTAAATAAAAGTTTGTGCGGTAATAATTTAGTTAACTTTTACTACTTTCTAATCTTTTTTAGCGCAATAGCTATACGCTATTAGTACTTGACTATAATGAAAGACTATAATAACTTACTATCTAGCTTAAATTAACGGTTTTTTTAATAGCCTTAATCTTTGTAAATAATATAAGTAGCTTTTAACTAGCTTTAGCTTATAAATTTTTTAAGGGCGCCTTGCTACTAGTTAAAGCTTACGCAGTTTGCTTAGTGCGCGCTATTATGGTAGTTATATAGTTATTAAAATTTATAGTAAGCGTATAAGTTTATTGTTGATTATTTTTTTAGCAATAAGTAGCGTAAGTAAACGTAATAAGAAGCTATTATAATGCAACGTGCTAGGGTGTATTGTTAGTAAGTAGTAATTAGTAGTAGTAGTGTTTATGTATAGCAAAAATTTTAATCTTTAGTTAGCTTAAGTAAGGGCGCACTGGCTATACTAGCTATATTATAGTAATATTTTCAAATCTCTACCTACTATTAAACAACTACAACTAAACTTAACTAATTATAGTTAGTTATTATGTTTATTGCAATAATAACAGTTAAAAAAGAGCTAAGTAATAGTCTTAAAAGCCTAGTTCTACGCATTCTAGTTTTAGTGCTACTAGGTTGTCAACGCGATAAGCAAGAGAAGCTTATAAAAGTATCAAATAGAGCTATTAATTATAGCGTATGCTTATTTTTAAAAGTTATAAATATAAAAGAAATAAAATTAATAATATACTTATGTAACGTAGCTAGAGTAGTTGAAAGAAGAGTTGCCCTATAAATTTAAAAGTTATAACCAAAAAATTGTTAAACTTTAGTTCTTAAGCTATTACGCAAAGAAGTTAAGTAGCTTAACTTTATTCTAAGATAAATGCCTTACAAAATGTATATACAGCTAATTATACTATCACATACTGATTAGAGAAAAAAATAGAAAGTATAGAATAATATGAGAATGCAAGTGTAAAGAGGTGTAAAAAAATAATAAAGATAGCATATGAAGTGCTTAACTAAACGCAATACAACGCCTAGAAGAGCAGTAAGTTATTATAGTAATTTATTATTGAGTTGTGCTTATATATATAGGTAAGTAGCTATAGACAACCCTTGATTAGGTTTATAAAAAATAAAAAAACGCATACTATAAAGTTAATATAAGGCAGAACATAAGAGTTCTAGACAAGGCAGCGTGGGCGATAGAGAGCTTAAATAATAGCAGCTAAAGTTGTATATATACTTAAATTTTTTGCTTTAGTAGTGTTTTTTAAAAAGATCATGCGTTATACTTATAATAATAAATTAGTAAAGCTTTGCGCTAATACTTTTAAAGGCAAATAAGCTAAAAATAAATAGTAAAATTTTGTTAAAGAAATAACTTTAGAAAAGGTAAGTGTTGCTACTAATAAGAATTAAAAGTAAGTTTAGCATATTTCTTTATTACATATACTTACTAACTAGTATAGACTATTTAAGTCTCCGCTAGTATATAAGTTTTTAGGACTTAGTAACAATACTATTCTACACAGTAATAAGCTATATATTAAAGAACATAATAGCGATAAATGTTAAAAAAATATTAAGAATAATTCTAATATTAATACGTACTATAATTAATGTAGGAAAAAGTATAAGACTAAGACATAGTGGCAGGAGTTAAAGGCTAAGGTTAAGAAAAAAAAAATTAAACATAAATTTTAGTAATTTTTTAAACTTTGAAGGCTTTTTAGATTAATTATAGTAGCATTCCTATGCTTTGTTATTAGTATTAATTAGCGCTTATTATAGCTAATCAATATATCCTATATATTGTAAAAATTATTGCATGAATTTATAACTATACTAGTTTTATTATAACGTCTTTTCACTTAATAAAGTCTAATCAAAATACGCCTAGCATAGTACGTAATTAAAGAGATAAGGTAATCTTGATTTAGCTATATATACGTCTACTAAAGGACTATAGCCTATGTACTGTTAGAATTGTAAAGTAGATATTTATGTGCTGTACGTTAGCAATTGTATTAATTTGTTATAGCTCTTTATTACATTCTTAAACTAAACGCTGTTAATATATATACTATAGCTAAGCACATTTATAAGCTCTTTTAAAACTTTTACTAATTCTCAATAAGTAGATACTAGGTTATTTAGGGAGAAGAGTAGAAGAAGTTAGATTTATTAATGTACTTACCTTAAGAAGCTATATAGAAAGAAGGAAGAAATAAAATTATTACTAATTAGAATAAGTAGTAGAGTATAATTAGCTAGGCTTAAAAGTAAGATAGTAAATCTCTTTGCTAGAACTATATTACCTGCACTAAGAGCATTAAGCTAAAGTTTGGAGAAGCTGCTTATATTACAACTAGCTACCTTTATATATTTTGTCTTAACTGCGGCATAATCCTGCAACACCTAAAGCTAACAAGAATAAAGACTAAATACTTTACAAACTATATAAATATAGTTAATTGTTAGAGTACTTTAACTTTTATTTATAATAGTCCGCGTATAACAAACTCTATACCTCCTTAACTTTAAAGAAGTAGTCTACCTTCTTTAATACTTAAATAACGTGTTTCATAAGCGAGTCGCCACCCCAAGCGAGTCGCCAACGCTAAATCCCCGCAAAATTTCAAAATATCAGAGGTCTATATCTCAACAACGAGTAAATAGAATTCTCTTAAAATTTCAAACAGTATAGACCTCTGATATTTGGAAATTTTGCGGGGATTTGGCGTTGGCGACTCGCTTGGGGTGGCGACTCGCTTATGAAACACGTTATACTTCAAATGCCTTTAGGAAACAGCTTGTTTAAGTAGTTATTAATAGTAATTAGCTAATCTAAACCATTAAGTAGCTATTATTCACGCACTTTCTGAAAATTTTTAAGGTCTTAGACTGCAATAATTACCTGTTATAAATTTAAGTAATTGTTTTAGAACTAGTTTAATAAAGCAAAAGCCTCTCTTTTTAATAACTTAAGCTTTATAACTAAGATTTCAATTATACTAAATATATAGTTTATAGCTAATTATTTTAGCTTTCTTGCAGTCAAGAGTTACTATATTATACGAAACTAGTAAATTAGGAGAAGCTACCTAATTTTATACTAATACGCTGAAAACATACTAGAATTCTAATAGCTATAGAGGTACTATATATATATATTTAAACACTAATACTAGGTCTTGCCTTTTAGCTATTACTTGCAATAATGCTAGCAATGATACAGTACTTAGTTAGAAAATTTAATTAATACTAGTAGATAAGAATATTAGCTAAAGCGCCTAAGAAAACTTTATCTTATGCCTAGCTTATATTATTAACCTAGTAGTTTAAGATATAATCTAATATCTCTAACTAGCTACTACTGTAGAGGCTAGACTTAGGGAGGTTTTACGCAGGCAATATATTAAAGAACTTAGATATAAAATGTTTTTTTAAAATATACTTTGTTAAGTATCTATACTTTTATTATATCTGAATATTATATTTTAACTACTATTTAAATTTAAGCTATTTGCATTACTATTAACGCGTTACTACAACAGTATAAGCAATTCCTTGCTACTTCATAATATCTACTACTAAGAAAACATCTATCTATTCTTCGCAATATAAAGACTTAATAGAACTTAATATAAAGTGTATGCAAGCGCGCGCTTAAGCTCTTAAAATATATTAATAAATAGCTAGTATAAGAAATAGAAATAAAAAAAAGTACTCGTGTTATTATTAACTTTAACAATAATATAAGAGAGATTAACTATTACAACTTTAAGTATTCTTATTTCTTTTTTGTTAAGTCGCGCTATATTAAAGTAATTATATAGATGCTTAATTAGTTTAAAAATGCTAGAAGCTTTTTAAGTAAAAACTAAAAATTTTAAGTCTAATGTATTTAGCTTATATACAACTATCTTTTTAATTTTATAACCTTAATATTTAATAATTTTAATAAAGACGTAAAAATTTGCACTGTAAATTAGCCTGCGATAGTATAAGCTGCTGTACATAGAAAAAAGGCAAAACTAAGTAAATACTACGCAAAAATATTAGCTAAGCAAAAGTTTTTATTTAACTGCGCAGCTGATGTATATCTAGCTCAAAAGCTTACTCTGTATAAAGTATAGTTATTACAGTGTATTATTATAGAAGAGTGCTGATTAGCTAACTAGAATTTAACATAAGAACCTCAAGACATACATATATATTATGAATAGTTTTTTAACTATTTTGATTTATTTAACAACGATAAAAAAGCTAATTATGCACTAGTCTTTACTTCTTTTTTTCTATAATAAAACTTTGCTGTAAATAGTTTTAAAGGTGTACTTCTAAATTACTTTTTAATAGCTTTTCTACTTTAAGTTAAATATTTTTTACACAAGAAAGAGAAGCGATAAAAAGCTTTACTTATTAAGAAGAAGAATTCTACCTGAGCACGCTTTGCATTAAACTAGGGACATTATTTAATATCTTAAAGTAGTAGCAATAGAATAAAAATACTTATTTTTAGCTATCTTAAATTGTAAAAAATATATTAGCAATTAGGATTGCTAATATTAGTGTTAAGCGCGTTTTTAACACTACAAAAAATGTTACTAGCAATTAAAGGTATTACTTTTTAGCTTTAAATATATAGCAGATTCTAGTTTTACAGAATAGTATTTTTCTAGATTTTAAGGCGCAAGAAATTTCTATATAGAATAAAAATATTAACTTTAAAGCACTCTAAAATAAAGACCATAATATGTTTAAGTTTCTAGCGCCTAGAGATAGTACATGTAGTCTAGAGGAGGAAACAGTAGAAAATAAGCTTATAGAAGAGGACTCTCTACCTCTACCACAGAAGCGGCAGCGCCTTAAGGCTTAAGCGTTACTATAATAATAAGCTATAATAATTAACTGTAGTAATAAAGTTTTAACTGTCTTCTACCTCTAACTAGTAATAAATACTGTAGCTTAACTCTAACTAGTAATAAATACTGTAACCTAACTTTAACTTAACTACAACTACTAGTCTATGCGACTTAACTATAACCACAACTACTAGTCTATGCGACCCCAACCTGACCTATACCTAAGCGTGGATACCTACGATCTATTTACCAGCCTAATTAGCTCTAACTACAGAAGCTGCTAGTTTTAAGAATATAATCCTAGAAGATATTTAATTAACTTCTAAGAATATAAATAGTCCTAGAATCTTTTTCTAAGTTCTTAAATACAAGAATAAGGAGCACAATTTAGTAGTAGTAGAAAAAGAACTAGATTAATTGTAGAAAAACAACACTTAGTTACTAATACTTAGGCCTGCAGATTCCTTAGTTCTAAAATGTAGTTTAGTTTTAAATAAAAAGTACTAATAAAACAATAACTATACATTTAAAGTACGCTAGGTTACTAAAGGCTTTTAACAAGAGTTTAGCGTTAATTACAAAGAAACTTTTGGTAATACTACAAGGTTAAATCTAATAGAGCTATTAATTTTATTAGCTTCTAAAATTAACTAGCTAATTAAAAGCTAGGATATTAAATAAGTGTTTCTAAACGCTTTAATAAATACAACAATCTATATTAAATAACTAGAAAGTTTTTAAGATTAAAACTATTCTAAGCACGTCTTCTAACATAATAAGGCTTTGTATGATTTAAAACAAGCTAGTAGATAATAGCAAAAGCTATTAGCTAGCCTACTAAGCTAACTATAATTTTAATCTCTGTTTATTAATAGAGCTACATATAATAATATTAAATAGAAGATTTTAATTGTAACTTACGTGGACGATCTGCTTATATTTGGAGCAAATAAGCATAAAATAGCTTAATTATTTAACGATCTTTTAAATATATTAAACTTAAAAAATACAAGATCTAGGCGACAAATTTAAGTTTCTAGGAGTAAAAGTGATTAGATTGAATTAATTAACTTTTATTACTTCAGAAAATTACGCTTGGAAATTACTAGTCTAGCAAAATATAGAGCTAAAAAAGAGAAATTAGGAAGCTACGCCAAAAGACATTAAGATATGTTAACAACAAATTAGCTCTCTAATTTTTTGATTGCTTTTTACTAAACTTAATATAACTTATGCAGTAAATCTACTATTAAAATTTATAGCTAATCTAAGTACTAAGCATTTTAGTAGCCTAGATTATCTATAGGGCTATATAGCTTAAACTAAACAAATAGGCTTGCTATTTAATTCTGCACAATCTATACTATTAAAAGCAGAGCCTAAAATTAATTTAATAAGCTCTAGTCACGCAGATTAGGAGGGTAATAATATTAACAGGATATCTACTTTAAAATATTCATTTCTGCTTCAAATTAACAATTTTTCAGCGCTATTTCTTAGCTATTAAAGTTGCAACCAATAGTAGCTTTATTAAGCGCAGAGGCTAAGTTTATAGCCTACAAAGAAGTAACTAAATATAGTATTCATTTCTCTTAATTTATTACTAAGATAAAGAGTTATTTTAAAATAAATTAACAGAAGCTGCTACAATTTACTCTAATAGCTAAAGCGCAATACAACTATTAAAAAAATTCTGCCTACTACGCTAGAACAAAGCATATTAATAAACAATACTACTTTTTATGCGAAAAGATAGAAGCAGGACATATTAAGCTAGTATATTAAAATACAAGCTGCCTACTAGCAGATAGTCTTACAAAGGCTATATGTTTTAACAAAATTAGAGATTTTTTACTCAGTACAAATCTAGTGAATATATCTTAAATTACTAGCAAAACAGCTTTTCAACTTAAGGCGGCGTGTTGGGGATTAAGCTACTTAGCTGTTTCCCTACAGAATCTGGGGGCTTAAATCACACCCTGAATCTACAATCAACCTACGATTACTTAAATACTAGAAGCTATTACGCTACCACTACTACTTATTATTGTTATTAATCAATTAACAGCGACTACGCAATCATTACGTGAGATTACATAAGATTGTAAGATATGGTATTATCTACTACGCAAGCTATTGCGTAAGTATAGATCTTTCTAGAATGCAAGTAATAGGTATATATATAGACTGTAGTTTGGCTTGTAGTTAGAGACTAAGAGAGTAGAAAAATGAAAGTTTAATTATTAAGCAGTTGTACAATACAATAATAAGACTTAAATTACTCTTTTCCCTTAGTCTCTATTTATTCTCTTATTCTTTTCGTTCTACTTCCGCACCTTCCTAATCTCTAGGTTATAAACCTAAATCAGGCTGCCTCTAAGTCTACTACAAACAAGTAGAAGGCTGAGACCTCTACCTCTAAGTTAATAGTAGAACAAGCAACTATACCTAGAGATTGAATCCGCAACACTTTTCAAAACTCTTAAAAATATAATCTTAGCTTACCTAGATATTTAGTTATATACCTGTAAAAAAGATATCTTTGAAAATTACTTTTTCTTTTTGTCACCCCTCTGTAAATTGTGTTTAGCTTAGCTAATATAGTATTTTCACTTAAAATAATATACGTTTATAACATGAATTTTTTTATCTTTTTATTTTTTACGCCTTCAATTAGAGTAGGAGCTAGCCTTAGAGCTTCTTGTTAAGAAATTAAGTCCTAAAAAACTTTGCACAATAGTTCTAGTGCAAGAATGTTATAAGTTTAAAACTTTTTTAGTAAATTATAGCAGTATAAGTAACTAACTTTCTTAAGAACGTTTAAAAGTTCTTTTTATTTAGCTATTAGTTTCTACCTTAAGTAAGAAATTGCAAAGTTCTTTATATATAAAAAATCTCTATTCTCAATATTTTATTTAATATAATAGTAGTAATGGATTACTCTTGTTTACGTTTAATTTTAAGCTTTTCTTAAAAATTTCTATGCTCTTTTTTAAGGGTTGTATATTTAAGTAGCTAAGGCTAACGCGTTTTTATAGTTTAGTTAGTTTATTATAGTAAAGGTGTTAGGTAGTTGCTTTTAGTCCTAGTTCTGTCTAAAATAGAATTCTAAAGGATATAATACAGAAATATGCCTAAGGCTAAATAAAGTAAGAAAATCTGTGCTTTATTAGTTAGAAGTAGTAGTTTACTCTAGTTGTCTTAAAAGTAGAATATTAATAGCTGTAGCCTCTAGTTGATATATTTGTTTATAATCTTTGTCTAGGCTGGTAAAAATGCTGACAGTTGGGTCTGACTAATCAGAACACCAAAACCTTCGCATCTACGCATCGCTGCGAGTTTTGGAGATATTAAGCTAATAATTTTACAGCCTATTTATTTGGGCATATTTTACTATATATACAAATTTCACGTATATATCTCTTGTATTCGTGGCGACGCAGAGGTGCGAAGGTTTTGGTGTTCTGATTAGTCAGACCCAACTGTCAGCATTTTTACCAGCCTATCTTTGTCTAACTATTAGTCTCGTAGTAGTAGGCAGTGAATAGTTTAACCTTAACGCCTAAAATTTAATAAAACTTAGACTAGAAACTAGATGTAAATTAAGGTCTTTGATTAAAAATTATAGTGTTATAGTGTTAGGGGTTTAGCTAAATTAGTATACTTATTAAATAAATAATTTTGCTATACTTCTTGCGTTAATTATATTATATAGGCTAGTAAATAGGTATAGGTTAGGCTGTAGTTAGAGTTTAAGGTAAGCTAACCTAACCCTAACGTAACCTTTACCTACGCTATTTACGCTAAATGTAGGTATAAGTTAGGTTAGAGTCGATTAGACTAGTAGTTGTAGTTATAGTTAAGTTACATAGACTAGTAGTTGTAGTTATAGTTTTACGCACAGACTATAGGTATAGGTTAAGTTATAGTTAAGTTATAAAGAGAAGTAGTTAAGTTAGAGTTAAATGCTATATATAGTGTTATAATAGTAGTAAGCCCTGCACCACTACGCCAAAACAACCACAAAAGGGTAGATATGATCAGTGAACTACTGATCATTGTGCAGGATAGTATATATCGTCTAGGTTGCCCAGGCCTTATCTAACAGTAAATAGCTGTAATAAGAAAAGTGAAATTAAGTAAGATTAAGAGAGATAAGCTAAGTAAGCACTAATATAGTTCTAACTTTAACTTAACTATAACTAAACGTCTATGCAACTTAACTACAACTACAACTACTAGTCTAGATAACTTAAATATAAAGATAACTACTAGTCTATACAACATAACTATAACTACAACTACTAGTTTGTGTAACTTAACTACAACTATAACTACTAGTCTAATCGACTCTAACCTAACTTATACCTACGCGTAGGTACCTACAATCTATTTACTAGCCTAATCTTATAATAAGAGATAGAGATAGTCTGTTTAAATAAACAAGTAATTTCAACATCAATTTAGTAATAACTAGCCATATTAAGTAAGAGTTTCTTAAGTTAATGCATAAGTGTTGCGTTAGACAATTAAGAAGTAGTAGAAAGTAAATCATTTTAGAGATTTAAGTCTATCTTATATGTTCCTTATAATAGGCTATGCAGTTCTGTATATACCTTTTGCGAGTAGCCTTTATACCTTTTTAGTAATATTTTAAAGTAATTTACTAATAATTCTAAGTAGCACTTAGGTAAGCAAAGAAAACCTAGTTATATACCTTTTAGATTATTTAGATACAAAATCAGATAGTAAGCAGTACGCAAAAGCAGTTTAAATACAAAAGTGGCTTATTTTTAATATATGATTATTTAGCAAAAAGTTACACTCTTATTTAAATACAGTTTTAATATGTTTATAGTATAAGTTAAATTGGTTTTAGTAGATTTAATGTTATTGGCTTTATGGTAGCTTTAACTACATAAAAATAAAAAATCCAAGCATAATTCTAAGTAATATAAGTGAAGGCAAAGTTATAATTAATTTAGCTCTTAAGTTAACGCAGTTTAAGTAAGACCTGTAAACAATTATTAGTTTTTGTAAACTTCAAGTTTTTCACATTTTACTTATACTATAAAAAATATCTTCGTAGGCATTATCTTTTTAAGGTGTGTATTAGATATAGAAAAAAAATAGTGTAAGTTTCTTAGCTTAACGCACTTGCCTAGTGTTTAGGACTTAAGTAGTTATAAAGTACTTTAGTAAGTAAAAGTCTAAATACACGTAAATATAAGAGTAAGCTGATACTAATTTTGCCTACTACTTACTAAATACTATAATAATTGCAAATATTTTCTTATTATAAATTTCTTTATTTGGTTTAAACCTAGATAAGACTTTACTAAAAAATACTAATACATTTCATTTTTTGTCTAGTTAATTTTAAAAAGAACGCTAGCAACAACGCTATCTAATGCATTAGTTTCTCCCTTAGTATTATATTCTAGGTAATATTAATTCAAAGTAAGAATTTTAATAATAAAGCTTTAAACTTATTAAAGGTCTCTCTACAGTCTAAATCTTACATAAATAGCTTTATCAAACTTTAGAGTATAAGAAGTAGTTTAGTAATTTATAAGAATTTTAATAAAAAATTCCTATAGAATTTTATAAACTTAAGAAATAATTTTACACCTATAATAGTAGTAGGTTATGCCTAGTTATTAAGGATTTAGACGTTGTCAAGATTTACCTCTAACTATTAGTTTATTAAAATGTAGCCTAAGTACTTAGTCTTTATAACATAGAATTTACCTTTTTAATGTTAACTTAAAGGCCTACTTACTATTGTCTTTTTTGTACTTTTTGAACGTAAAAGACAAGTTCTGCCTTTAATTTATAGTAAATAAGGATGTTATCTAAGTAAACTATACAGAAGTTGTTAAGATACTGAATTAACATAATTTTTATAAAATATTAATTAGTAGTAGAGCAGTTGCAGAATCTAAATAGCAGCACTTTTAGCTTATTAGTTCTTTATTAAGTCTAGAATGTAGTATACTTTTTTAAAATTAAAGTCTATCTTAATCTTGTTAAAAGCTGTATATATGTTAATCTTAGTAAAAGACTCTATTCTATACGTTTAAGCTAATAACTTCTTAATATATAAAACTAAATACAAATCTTTTTAGTAATTGCGATGGGTTTATAATAATGAATATAAATTTAAATGTCTTTATTAGACTTCTAGACATAGAAGGTTCAGGAGATTAATAAGTAGTTACTAAAACTAATATATGCTCTCTTAAGGTAATTTATTATAAACATCTTAGAAGCTTAAAGTTTTTTAGCGCTCTACTTATATATAGGCGTAACTTAATTTAGTAGTAGTTTTATACAGAAAGTTCTTTTTATAGTTATATAGTTAGTATTTAAGTAGTTAGTCTACTATCGTTTTACTAAACACGTTCTAATGTAAGTCATATATAAATAAAAATTAGTTATTAATATATTAGGCGTTATTAAGGTTATCAAATTCTATAGAGTTTTCTAACAAATAATTGATCTTATAGATACTAGGTGTAAAGATTATATTTGCTTTACGTTTTATATAATAATAATAATTATTAGCTAAAATAATAGTAAAGCAGGAGGTAAGGTTAGTCTACACTAGATCTAGCTAAGAATCAGTAGCTTTAGAAGTAAAATAAGCCTTTAAAAGCTAAAAAAAGTTTCAACTTTTTACATCAATAATACTATTAAGCTTTACCATTTTTTGTACATTTTTTTCTTTCAAAGCGCCTTTTTACGCTAAATATTCTCTTAAGTAGCTTTACTCCTACTAAGTTCTTTTAACTATATAAAAATAAAGAGTAGCAAGACTATATGTAATAAAATATCTTATAAGCTATATGATTAAACTTTAAACTATGTCAAATAATAAGTAGAATTACTATAGCTATTTTTTTTAATATTATAATCTTAGTTCATAAGTTTATTTATTTTTTGAAGTGTTTAAGGTAATGGTTGTTGTTGTAGTTAAAATAGAGTTATTAAAAAGGTAAAAAGCAGCTACTCTCTACTAATTAGACGCAAAAGGTAAAGAAAAATTATATATAGTTAATAAAATTTAAACACTAAGTAGATAAAGTCTACGCGCTAAGCGCTTACAATAGAAAAGCTTAAACTACTAAGCAAAAATTAAAGTTAAAAAAATTTGCTTAAAGTACTAAAAAACAACACTAATTACAATGTGTTTAACAGTAACTACGAGCTTATAGCTAGTAACAAGATTGCAATAATAAAAAATAAGAATACGTACATTACTGCAGTAGAAGCCTATAATACTTCTTTATAAAAGCTTCCTACTTACTACTTCTTACTTTTAGAATTTTCTACACTATATAGTACTGTATACACACAAATTGTACATAAATAATATAATACTTAGACTATTCTTCTCTCTATAT
The DNA here is from genome assembly GCA_009289805.1 of Alternaria gansuensis. NCBI lineage: Eukaryota > Fungi > Ascomycota > Dothideomycetes > Pleosporales > Pleosporaceae > Alternaria > Alternaria gansuensis. Next base: position 68,561 of record WBOK01000219.1, on the reverse strand, counting down.
AACATAAGAACTAATAGCTTATATTAAGTGAAGTTAGACCTTACTAAGTTACTATACTAGAAGTTATAGTAGTAATTTATAAAGCTAGCGTTTACTATTATTAAGCAGCTACCTTTATTAGTTAAGAAAGAGCTAGTAGTAATAGTTTTTACAGTAATTAAGTTAGTGTAGAAGTTAGTATATAACTATAGTTAAGATATCTTTACGTCTAGTATTATAAATGTTAAGGTTACAACAAGGACTATAAAAAGCTAGTTTAGTTAGTATACTATATATACTGCGTATGTTAATAGTAAAAGTCTAGTAAAAGTATAGTACTTTAGTAATCTTTTCCTGCGCAAATATAACTTTAGTAAAAAAACTTAAAAGTATCTTTACAAGAAGTAAAGGCGTATTAAAATAGCTATTAAATCGCTAAAATAAACTAATAAGTAAAAGAAACTGGTAAAACACCTTAAGAATTAAAAGAGCTAAATATAAATAGTAATACTATTATTTTTTATTTAGATTTAAGAATAGGCACTAAACGCTATAACTACAATACTACTAAGATAGCAACAAGATAATAGAAGTTGCAGTTAGTAATATATAGTTAGTAGTAAATAGCTATTAGTTAAGAAGGTTAGTTAGAGAGACATTGCACATCTTATTTTTATTTAAACATATAACACACTGATTACGTGCTAGCTAAAGAAGAGGGCCAAAGCTTTAACATTTATAATTAGCAAAAAAATTTTTTTACTAAAAGGATGTCTACAAAATATGTAGTTACATTAAAAGGTTGTCTTAAAAAGCTAAAGCTAGTACCTAAGTCTATAATAATAATAAAACAGTTTAAAATCATTATTCTATTAATATAGATATAAGGACAGATATACTAATTCACTTTAGTTTAGATTTAGTTTTAAATTTCTTGTATAAGAAACTTAAAGAACAATCTTTTGATAAAAACTAAAAGTAATTAAAACAAAGTGTAAGCAATAATAGATTTTAAAGATATAATACTTAAAGCTATAGTATGAATTAATTAATTATAGCTAAGCACTATAGCTCTTAAAACGAAGCACAAATAAAACTTTAAATTGCTTTTTTATAGATAAATTATATAAATTAATATTAGCAAGATTATATTTTTATAGGCCCAAGCTAGAGTATTGTCTTAGGTGTTATTGTTTCTATACTATTCTTTCTTTAAGTAGTGTTTTACAGCTTTTAAGTATTTTTTTAATATAATCTTAATCTCTCTTACTTTAAGAGTAGTAAAGTTACTTATAAAGTAACTAGGCTTTTAATACTTAAAATAATTATCTAAAAAAAGCTTGTTAAAAAAGGCTAAAGTTTTAGATCAAATTCTAGGCGTGCTTAAAGTAGAATAAGCATAAGTTAAAGTTATATTAAAAGTAAAGCTAGTGTTATACAGCTACAAACTTAAATATTATTATAAGTAAGGCTTTTGCAAAGATGCTAAAGTAAATACTAGTTTATTACTTATATGTAATTTAATAGGAAAATTACGTTTTTTTAGATTAAATATAGTCAAGTGTGCTAAAGTTATACTGAAGAAGGTATCATAAAAGGATTTAACTTCTAAATTCAGGGCTGATATAATCGAGATAATCTTTTTTTATAAGTAAAAGACTACTTTAACTTAAAAAAAAACTTTTTAATAGTAGTACTAATATACTTTGCTTCAAAAGCTAAAAACATTTTATAATTATTTATAATTAGGCTGCAGAAAGCTGCACGGTTCTCTGCCTGTTTATTACTAAATAAAAAATACTATTTAAGTAGTAAAAAGAATATCTATAATTTAAATAATTTTAAAATTAAATTAGCACTTCTACTAACGTTAACTTTTTATAAACTGCTCTGAAACAACTAGATTCAAAAGAAACAATTATAAGGAATTTATAAAAATATATTTTAAAGCTTATAGCGTAGGCGCTCGCGCGCTAAAGAAGGTAAAAGAGTTACTCTACTTCTCCTGCTAGAAGAAAAATTTTCTCTAAAAAGCTTAGACTACATGCTAAAGCATCTTTAGCTAATATAAGTTAAAGAGTTTAGTAAAGCTTAAACTTACTAAGATATAACAACAACAATAGAAAATAACAAAAGATAAATTACTTTTTAAGACTGAAGAAAAACAAATTCAAAATTAATAAAAATAAAAATCGTTAATACAACAGCCAATAATGGCTAAACTACAATACCTTGCCTAGAAAGGTAAAACCTAGAAGTAGAACTATAAATGCTTACTTACAATTAAACTAGAAGCAATCTCTTTTTTTTTATTAGAGGTATACTTTATTTCTTGATTAAAAATAAAACATTAAAAGCCTGTTAAGTTAAAAAGGCACTTAAAATTGCTAGAAACCTAGTAATTTTAGCAGCTATTTTAGCAAAGAAAAACTTTACTTAGCAAATAAGCCTACTAGACTTAGTAGAGGTTTTTAAAGACTATATAGAAAAAGGTAAAGTAAATAAGAAAAACACTGCTGTATTAGTAAACTAAATCTTAGGCCTGTTTGATATTTTAAAAAAGCTAAGAGAATAAATAAGACAAGTTAGCATAAAGCAACTAATACTAGACACGCTTATATATACAAAGCACGCCTTAAGCCTCCTACGCTACTATAGCAAGTAACTACAAAGATTGACTATAAACAAATATATAGAAAACTACTAAAAAACTAAGAGCTACTAGCCTAAAAGATTGCTAGCTAGTTCTAGTTAGTGAAACCCTAGAAGACTTTAACGCCTATAAACTTAAGAACGCCTTTAACAATGTATATATAATAAAAAGAGGAGTATCATCTTTTATAGTTGCCTTTGTTATAAAATCTTGATAAAGTAATCAATACTTTATAGCTAAACTAGCTTTTAAGACAAAATACCTGCTAAGAATTAAGTAACATAGCAGTATATTATATTTTTAAAGGCAGCTTAACTTATTTTGCCTTATTTTAAAGCTATTTTTTAAAAGTTGCGTAAAATTTACAGCTTTAAGGTAATCAAATATATAATTAAAAATTTTAATAGAAGCCTTAAAAGAATAAGCAATTTAGTTTCGCTTACACTAAAAGATAAAAGAGTATACTAAAACTTTAGCTTAGCCTGCGCAGCCTTTGCGATAGAGAACAAAGCCTAAAGAGCTATTAGAGAAAAACTTTAAATTCTAGAAGAAAGCTCTAAAGTAGAAAAACTATAAGTGTTAAATAACTTAAGGTAATGCACTAACTACTAAGAATAAAGCTACTTAGAGAATAAATGCTCTACAATAGCCTGCTAAATGTGCAGTAAGCTTTACTGCACTATTAAACACAATTGCAAGTCTTTCACTAGCAAAAAAAGCTTATATTTGTATTATATTTAAGTATATTAACTGCAATAAACTTTACGCAGCTATTAGCCCTAAATGCGATATCCTACAAGCTAGGACAACTAGGACTAATAAAATTAATTAGTATAGATAAAGCCTTATAAATAAATTTTAATAGTAGAAGCCCTGCTATAGAGAGCGTAATCAACTTAGCTATTACAACAAATGCTAAAATTGTTGCAATATAAGAGCTCTAGTTGGTAAGAGAGCTATAAAAAGATACTAGGTTAATTACTTACCTAGATTTTACTTAGATCTTACTAACTTAAAAAGGACTACGACTAAAGACCCTTTTTTACATTTAAAAGGATATAGAAGTGGAGGTTAATCCTTATATTAGCAACAACAATAACTTTTAGGTAATTATATTATTGCTCAAGTTAGGAAAAACTTACATCTACAGCATGTATAATAAGAAAAGCTTAAATTAAGGCTTAAAAAAACAATAAGAGCACGCCTGATCAAAAAGTCTTTAAAATTGTAGTGAATTCTCTTAGAGGATTTTAATAAGCACTAGTTTAAAAGAGCATGCAATAGTACAACCAGAATTAATAAGCGGAAGATTTAGGAGAGTAGTTAGATAATTAGAATTTTACTTTATTAAATACTAAAAAAGCTACAATTTTCTTTAGGGGCTATATGCAAAAAGAAAGTATACTGAACTTTACTTTTTTAATACATAACAAAGCGTCTACTGTAAGAAACTAGCAAGCTAGCCTAGAAATTAGATTAGACTATTATGCTATCTTCTTTCGCATTACTAATTAAGGTCAGCTGCCTAACTAGCAAAAAAAAAAACTAGACTCTTTTTTAAAACTGATTTACAAGAAGAAATACTGTAAATAAAGCTAAAAGGTTAACTACAAGCTATACTATATACGTATAACAAACTCTTAAGGCAACTTCTTATTAAATCTTATAATTCTTTAGAAGAAAGCTTAGACAAAATAGCAGAAGAACTTATAATAGCTATTTAAAAATTACTTAAAAGATTTACTCTATTTATAAACTAAAAACTAAAACTAAAGACTTAGTAGTCTATAGAGTTAAATATCCTTAAAGCTAGCCTACATAGAGCCTACTAAGACTACAAGCAAATAGCAAGGAGAGAAAACAGTACTCTATACTTATAAAAAAAGACTACTTTCTTGCTAAGATTAATTACCTTGATGCAGCTAAAAAAGTTTAACTTAACTATTTAAGACAATTTCTCTAAAACAAATTACTTAAAAAGATAATTAAAGCTATAGCTTACACAAAAACAAACCTCTTAATAAGAATCTTAGCTATTAAGAGCAAATATCCTTTTTAAGAGAAATACTAAATCGTTAAAAAAAAACTATTTTTACAACCTCCTACTACACTAGCACAAAGGCTCAACAACTACTAAGGAAAAAACAAATACAAGAAGCTAATATTAACTAGAGAAAAGCTCTACACTGCCTGTAAAAAGATAAAAGCTACTTTACTAGAACCTATCAAATTAGCTAAGGAATAATCTCAATAGCGTACAAATACTAAATAAACATCTTTTATAGAGTTTACTTTAAGCTCTTTTACCTAGGATACAAATGAAGGTATTGAAGAAAAGCTAAAGAAGTTATGTTAAAGAAACTAAACAAGCTTAATTACTTAATTCTTAAGGCATATAGAGTTATTTTACTCTTATACTGTCTAGGAAAGACACTAGAGAGACTCTACGCAAAGAGACTAGGTGTACTAGCTAAAACAACAAACTTACTCTACTTTTTACAAATAGGAGGTAGGCTTAAAAAATTAGCTATTAACATTGCCCTACTTTTCTGCAACAATATTTGACAGAAAAAACAAAATAAACTCACCTTAATAGCTTTGCTTGATATAAAAAGCGCCTCAACTTACTTATTGAAAAACAAGCTGGTAGGAGTATATACAACTAATAACTACTAACATACTTTAATAATAATCTAAATTTTTTTTACTAAAGGGGTATTAGAGCTATCCTTTAACAGGCAAATAGAGAAACTACAGGAATTTAATTCTAGTACGCTATAAAGAAGCCTAGCATCGCCTGTTCTATTCCTTATTTATACAAAGCTGCTATTCTAATTAATTACAGTATATAATAATATATACTTCTTATCTCATATAGATAACCTACAGATCTCTATATGAACAGCATGTATTAGGAAAAACATTAAACTACTAGAAACAGAACTAGCAAATCTTTTTAGCTAAGCAAAATAGTTAGCTATTAAGTTTAATAGCTTAAAGACAAAATTAGCTAATGGAACAAAATTAAGAAGAAACGCAAGCAGATTTCTTACAGTAGTTACAAAGAAGAACCTTTAATAAAAAAGTTTAGTTATATAGCTAGGCAATTTCATTAACAATACAATAAAATTTAAATATTACAGTATATAAAGATATAACAAGCAACTTAAGCTTTTGCCTGCCTAAGTAAGTTAGCTACTATTTATTAAAGCCTCTTACTTAGAGTAATAAGGCAGTTATGTCTAGCCTATATTAGAAGTGCAGTAAATTACAACTGCTAACTATTTTAGAAAAAATAATAACATGTTCTTAATAGTAGACCGAAACTTTAAAACTAAGCCTATAAAAAGATTTTGGGAATTTTTGAATTATTACCTGTAATGCTAAGTAAACTAAAAGCAGCTCTTTACTTACGTAAACTTAGGCTTAACAACTCTGCTAAGCAATACGCTTTTAGATCTACTTTACTAGATCTTAACTACCCTATAAAGATTGCTAATACAGGCAATAAAACAACTAACCTAAGTAAATAACTTAGTCTATCTCTTTAGCTATCTCTAATATAGAGAAACTACAACAGTACGCTTATAAGCTATAAAACACTAAAACTTTATACAAGGTTTTTAAACTGAATAAGCTAAAACAATTAAAAAGTAGACTTTGACAAGAAGTTACTAGTTAGTAATAGCCTTCTTTTAATATACTTGAACGCCTTAAAAACAAAGAAAAGTAGAAGGATTTACGTAAGCGTTGCTTTTTACAAAAGAGATACGCTTATAAGAGAACTACAAGATAATGTAGAAAATAACTAGCTAGTTTATCACAGCCAATTAGAAGGTATTACCTTAAATCTAAAAAAAGCAGTTAGCCTTAAAAACAACTACTAAAGCGTTACAATATACGCAGATAACTAGGTAGCTTTATTTAAATTAGAAAGCACCCTAAATAACTCTAGCTAAGAATAGCAAATTAAGTGTACTAAGGCAGCAATTTAACTTAAAAGAAAAGGCATTACTTCTAAGCTATAATAGGTCCTAGGCTACTAGGATATATTAAGAAATAAAAAAGCAGACTCTTTTGCAAAACAGGCTCAAAAATAAATTTCTTAAGAGAAAAAATAGTACTAGCACTTATGAATACTTTTATTAAACAACTAGCTATCACTAATTAGTTAAGCCTATACAGAAAATACAGAAAAAAAGCAATTAGCAAGAACTTAAATACTTACTTAGCAATATTTAAGTAAAAAGAAAGAAAGCAGATACTAACTTTAACTACGTAAAAACATATTTTTAGCGCTTTCTTCTATTTTAAATTTAGTTACTGCTACTTAAAGAGCTATCTCTATAAGAAGAATTTCGTAGACTTTAAAGTTTACCTATACAACTATAAAGCTACACAGGATACAGCCTATATACTCTTTAGATATTAACTATATAAAAATAGCAGGGCAATAATTTAAAGCACCTACACAAAGCTAATCTCTTTATAGTATCTTTTCTAAACAAACCTAAGTATTAAGGCTACTATAGCTTTTATTTAAGAAAGTAAAGTTAGTAAACAGGCCTAGTATATAAAAACTACACAAAACTAGATACAATTGCGTACTTAGGCAACCTAGCTCTATAAATAGCTTTCACCTCCTTCTCCTTATTCTCTATCAATAGGCTAGGAGCCTTACCGATATTAGGATAACCCCCTCTATATATATAACTTAGAAGACAAATCAATATAGATACCTGCAGGTCTTGGCCTACACGTCTTACATAGCCTTATGCTAAGAAAGGATATTAAACTGCAATTATTTTAAAAAAAAAAACTAAATTAGCTAAGTACTAGAGCTTGAAGTATTCTTCTGTAATACTTATAGTGTAACTTTATATAAGAGCTATGCAAGCGCGCTTGATCTAATAGTAATTTAGGTTCATTTCTAATTACTCTTTTATTAAAGCTTGCTATTAACAGAACATAAGGTTAGTTCTATTATTAAGGTTCTTAATATTAGGGGTGCGCTCTGTAAGCTTAACGCGTAGTATTTTAAAAGTAGCAGATATGTACTATAATAATTAGCTTAACAGTATATTAGCTTTTAGAAGCAGTGTTTTAGTGTAAAGATTGTCCTAAGAAGATCTATAGTTAGTTTTTAAGAATACGTAAGTGCGATAGACAAAGTTATACAAGCAAAATTAGTAAATTAATGTAATATATAGGTGTTAGAGTGTATAAAGACATACTGCTACGAGGGCAAGAGATTACTAGAGACTAGATTATGCAGGAACAAGGTTAGTAAAATAATAATCTTATTGTAGGTTAAGTATAAAGACTATTAGTAGAAGAAGACACCTATTTAATTGTATAGTACAGGAGCTTAACTATAGAGTGAATAAATAATAATTCCCCCCCTCCTTTTTATGTTGCACAGAAGAAGCTATATACCTTAAGATTATAGGGTTAAGCACAAACTTAGTATCCAGTAGGGTATTACTCTGTGCACTAGCATAAACCTACTCTTCCTACAAGCTTGGCCTTATTAAGCTCTACGCTCTACTAAAAAAAAATCTATTAAAAATAAAGGAAATAAAATAAATAAGATATACTGTAATTACTTAAGTTGCTACCTAGTATTAGCAAATGTTTTATTTATGTAGTAACTATAGAATCTAGGTGTTTAGAGAGCACTTAGATTCTGTAGGCTTAGTAGTCCTCTTACTACACATCTAACAAGGGCACATCTCTATTATGTTATTACTTTTTACTTCTTTAAACGTCTACTTTAATGAAGTTTTTAAGTAGTAGCAGTTAAAGTGCTTAGTCTAAGTACTAGTAGTAGTAGTAGTAGTAGTAGTAGTAGTAGTAGTAGTAGTAGTAGTAGTAGTAGTAGTAGTAGTAGTAGTAGTAGTAGTAGCAGAAGCTTAGGCCTTAAATCTTAATTAAAGATAACTATAATAAGGCTGCCTAGTTAGATTTAAAGGTTCTAAGACGTTATTTAATACTACTATACTTAATTAAAATTAAACACAATAAAGGCGCTATATAAAAAAAGTATAACTAGTTTGTTGCTTTCTTAGAAAACTTAGCGCTTATTAGCCTTTAGGCTAAGCTCTTCTTAAAGGCGCTAGAGAGAATTAGCTTAAGAGAAATTGGCATGCTACTTATTCTAGTCTTTAGTCATATAAAAATAGTTCTGTCAACTATTAGTAAAGTATAACTAATTTAGAAAACCTTAAACTTAGTCTACACAAAAAGTGTTCTTCTTTAACTTTTATACTACAAGCTATAAATTGAAAATTTGCTATAAGATAAAGTTGCGGTATTCTTTAATATAGTTGTTGATCCATTACTTGTTAGCGTTCTATAGCATATATTAAGTTTTTTATAAACAAGAGAATTGTTTTACTTTACTTGCTTTATGAGGGCCTTCTAGATCTAAAACTTATACCTAATATAAATATTTATAGAGAACAGGTAGTTAATCTCTCTAAACTTGTTAGAATAACTAGAAAAAGTATAAAGAGTAGTAGTAAAATTATAGTAAGCTTTACAAATCTCTTTATAGGTTCTTATAACAGGCACTTTTATTATGGTATTCCAAACTATAACAAACCAAAAAAGAATAGGATAGTAATTATAAGTAGTTAGCCTAATAGAATTATAAAGTAGTAGAAGCAATTAAATTTAAGCTTATTCTTCTTTACAGATTTTCTTTATCTATTAAGAGTTAAAAACTATTTTCTATGCATTTTCTGTCTAGTTAGTCTTGTTTTCTAACTTTTTAATTAAGCTGTTTAACAATTTAATGCCTGCGTTCTTACGCTAACGCAAGGACTCTAGCATATACTTATAGAATTTTAGTAGCATCTTTACATAGTTGTTCTTGACTTTATTATTAAATAAGACACTACTTTAGATTTTCTTAGCTCTAAGGCTTTCTGCTATTACACGCTTAAGGTTCAAGTCAATGTACTTAAAGTAAGTCTAATTATTTTTTATAGCGTACTTAGCGTAGTAAGAGTAAGAAATTAAAGTATGCTCCTTGTAGAGCATTATAAATTGAAGCTAATATTCTAAGTTAGTGCGTAAAGCTTATTAAACAAGTAAGTAGTAAATATTACGTAGCTATTTAAAGTTTAGTTTTCTATTTATACGTTGCAGATAAAAGCAATATGAATTAAGAGTTTTAACAATAGTATTATTAACTTAAAGATTCTTAAATAGCTATATACAAGCGTTAGTAATAATGCTTTCTGTATACTAGAATTTCTTAGCCTATAGTTAAAACCCTATAATGTTAATAATCTTATTCTAGGTAGGGATAAGGTAGATATTAAGTTTAAAGAGTTAATATTGGTAGCTTAGCAGATCTCTATCCTGCTTTACTAAGTAAAACTTACTAGTGCAAAGCTTTAAGATTATAGAGTTAGATTAAAATTCTTACCAATAGCTCTATCCTATGTATAGTAAGAGTAGATACTTATTAAGTATATTAGCAGGCATAGCTCCTTTAAATAAACTTATAACACTTGCATTCATGCGCTTATAGATAAAGCATACTTAATTATTTGAAACGTTATTAGAGTTAAGTAGTTGTCTAATATTAATCTTGCAACACTATTCCTTAATAGCTTTAACACAATTACGATTAGTGATTAGCTTTTTTGCGTAAGTACGCTTAAGTAGCTTAAGAAATACTAAAGTAGAATTTATATAGTGGTATTTTATTTTAAAGATCTTAGTCTTTAAATCTATTATATTAAGCTCTTTATCTACGTAAATAGTATTATTAAGCTTAGCATCTAGTTGTATAGCTACTTATTAGTATGCTAGTGTTGCCTTTAGAGCACAAGAGCTTAGTAGAAGTAGTAGAGTAAGAACTAGTTAGTTACTAGTCTTAGCCTTTATACGTCCTGCCTAGATGTTGGCAGCATTATAATTTTATTATATAATAGTCTTTCTACTTATAAGTTTAAATGCCTTAACTATTATATACTTATTAGCTCTGCTTTTTGCTAACATTCTAGAGAATCGCCTTAGTTGCTTAGTGATAATTAGTAGGCTATAACCTCTTAACGTGCAAGTCTAAAATACTATAAAGTTATTATAGTAATTAACGTGTTTCCCAAGCGAGTCGCCAACCCAAGCGAGTTGCTAACGCCAAACTAGCGCGCTACCTGCGCACAACTATCGCGTACACGCAACACAGTTTTTTTAAAAATTGTAGTAAGCTAATTTATTCTTTAGACTAATTACTATCCTTAAAATCCTCTATTTCTACCTTATAAGTGCGGGAGTTATGTCCTTTCTTACTAAAACGTCTATAGTGCCTTGCGCCGCGCACTTTGCGCGTATGCCTTTTCCTAGCATTACGCTCCTTACTCTCTCTTTTAGCAATTAAGTTCTGCACTTCCCCTACTGTTAGGGTCTTCTCTATTTAAATATACTTTTGTTTTCTTAACTAACGCTTTGTAAGCTTGTTAATTGCGCTTTGCATACGTGCCTGTTTTTTTTATAATAATACTATATTATATATAATCTACTGCGCGCCTTTACTTAGCTAGCAAATTTTTTTATTTAATAAGCTTGCAGAGAACTTATAACAATTTTTTATTTTTTATTAAATAAGTATAGACTGCGCTTTAATCTTATGCATATTGCGTAGTGTCTGCGCCTCTTATGCGCTCTGCTTTAGTAGTAATAGTGCTAGGGTCTGCAACCTTACGTTAAGCTTTAATAGAATAGCATCTAAATTATATAGAACTGGTTTAGTACTTTTAAAGCCTGTCTTAACATTCTTTACTATTAAAGCTTATTTAAAAGCTAGCTTAAATACTTAAAAAAAGAATTTCTTGCTAACATAATATACGCGGTTGCGTGCTAAAGCTAAAGTTTAGTTACTATACTTACGCTTTAACAGTATAAAGTAACTAATATTAAGAGGTTATAGTAAGTAAAATAAATAATGAGGTATATAGTAAAGAATAATTTTCTTCTCTTTGCAAAAATCAAGGAATTCTAGTAAGCTATAGCTTTTATAGCTATTAAGTATAAGCAGCTAGTATATACTTACAGCACTTAACTTTATATGCTTATTAAAGTGCTCTAACTAAGTAAGAGCAAGCTAATTATTTATCTAGCTATTAGAACTTACTTTAAAAATCTAATTGCGTAGTAAGTTCTTAAACTAGACGTTAATAAGTACGCTGCCTGCAAAGATAATAAAGAGTAGGAATAAGTAGCCTACAGCTTCTATGCTTTAGATAATAGTAACATACTTACAGTTACCTAGCTAGATAACCTTCTTTTTTTTAGTCACTTCTAAACTAGTAATAACTATCTGCAATAAAATCTTGCCTATTATAAAGCTAGTCTTATTAAAATTATTAACGTTGTTATCTATAATTTTATACTTCTATTTTATCTCTTGTACTAGTTAAGCTAGCGCTAGACAGCCGCAAGATTCTTACAGAAAGCTTACTAATAGTTATATAAATAGCTCTAGTACTTATAGAGCTTAGAAGTCTACTTAATAAAGTTGTTAACTTAGTTCTTGCTAATTAGGTTGCTTTGCTGCGCTTTAAGAAGTTTATCTACTATCTTTTCTATAATAAACTTTAAGGGCAGAAGACCTTATGTAGACTAGTTAAGAACTTTTTAAACTATAGCCTCTTCTTCTAATATTATTAGGCGCTTTAAGTTTGCTTCACAGTCGCGTTGCATGCGCTTTTTAGCGCGTTAGTTAATAAAGGTTTTTTAAAGTAGATTATATATATTTATAGCTTAATTAACGCTTTAAACGCGTTGCGCATTAATATTAAAGATAGTAAGCTGTATACTAGCTTTAGTATAGGTCTTTTAGGCTTGTTGTAGTTAAGGCATTACGCGATAGTTGTGCGCAGGTGGCGCGCTGGTTTGACGTTGGCGACTCGCTTGGGTTGGCGACTCGCTTAGGAAACACGTTAATAGATTAAGCTTTAAACAAAGTCTTTTCAAGTTCTATAGCTATTTAAAATAAGTAATTTATACATTGAATATACCTGCATTTCTCTTACTTTGTAGTAATTGATGTCCTTGAAAAATTGCGTAATATAAACTTAATTAGTTTTTAATTTCTTAGATTTAGCTATGTGCTAAAAAAAAATTTTCTAAAAAGTATAGTAAAAGTTGTTTTTTCTTTTCTTGTCTTTAGCTTTAGCATTAGAGCATAGCTTCTATATGTTATAAGTTATATTATTCTTCTTAACCTTTACTGCTGCAGCAATCTTGCACAGATCCTCTTTTTACTGTTTATTCATATCTAGGAGTAGTCTTTTACAGTAAGGGCTATATAATATAGTAAAAGCATAAATGTTTTGATATAGCAGCTCAATAGCTACCTAGTCTGCTAGCAATACATAGCGTTCTTCACATTAGTTTTTTAAGTTGAGACAGTGTAGCGCTGCTGTATTAAAGAAGTAGGCAGTATTCTTAAGATTTATACGTTATTGTATAAAAGCTATGTCTATTAACCTTTAGTAGATTTAGTAGTGTATAATGCATATAGATACTAATATGTTCTTTAATAAATCCTATAGCTAGCTTCTTTACTATTAAAACTATATTACTTAGTTCTTTAGCTCTTCTGTCTTGCAACAAAGATGATGTACTAATAATAAATAGTGTTTCTAAAAACCTTTACCACTACTATATTTGTTTATAAGTCCCAGAAGTTGAGTATAGAGGTTGCCTGCTTTAAAAACAACTTTAAGAATTAAGTTAACTTAGTAGGAAGTACTATTAAACTAGTAGTTTATAATAATGCGCTGTTACCGCAGAGCGTTTAAAAAAAATTATTTACTAAAGTTTAAATGTTAGTAACTTTAATACTACTGCTAAGTTCCATGAGCTTTAGCACTTTATATTAATATTAAATTACTTTGAAAGTATAGTGTATAATATATATGTTTTTCTTGTACTTATCTCTAAGTCCTTAAAGACCTTTAATAGGCTTAGTGTCTAAGGCAGCTACTACTATAGGTGCATGCCTTAAGCTTTATCTAACAAAGGTTAAAACATTACTTAAGCAGGTTAGTTAATAGTATGTATATTATCCTTAGCTTTTATTAAGCTAAAACATAACATTACTATAATTATTATCTTTAAAAGTTAATACTTTAGTAGAAAGATAGTAGGTTCAGTGTAAAAAGGAAGTTAGTTAGTTAGTAGAATTAGAGTTTAACTTTATGTGTAGCAGCAGTATCCTGCCAGCATGCAAGTAAAGGTAAAGGTAAACAAGGTCTATACTACGCTAAAATAAGTAGGTTTCGCAATAAAAATAATTGCCCTTATTAGCTACTACTTTCCAAATGCGAGAAAATAGGTATAGCATTAGTGTAGTAGTAAGGTATTGAAGGTCTAAGAATACTAGGTGCTTACTATATACTTAGAATCTTTACGATAAGCAGTATGTACCTAAGTTTTACATAAAAACTTAGTAAATATGCAACTAAAGGTAAAAGCAAATATAGTATAGTATTTTCTGTTTTTTTTTAAAATATAGGCTGTTCTATAGCCTATAGGTTACTAGTTGTAGTAGCGTTGGTAACTGCTTAAGATTAGCGAGGGCCGTTTCCAGTCTAGCGTTATTCTCTTAATTAATTATAAAAAGCTTTTTAGTAATCTAATTAGCAAGCTTGTTAGAATAAACAAACTAGAAATTAAGTGTTTTAAAGCAGTGTGTATAGTCCTTAAACGTAGTAGACTAAGGAACACTTTTGTTAATTTTGTTCTGCCTTAAATTCTAACAATATAGTATCTGTAGCCTAGCGCAAATTATTTTTCATTAAAAACTTCTACAAGTTTGTCGTAAAGTAATTCTTCTAGTAGGCAGTTAGGTTTAGTAAGTATACTTATGTGTTAGCTAGTAGCTTTCTTAATATAAGCAATACTATAAGTGCTAGAATTAGTAATATTTATTATTAGTTGATAGGTGTTAATAAGTAGACTAATAGTAGATAGCTGTGAATAAGTAATAATTTGCTTAAGGTTTTGTAGGCTGTCTGTTTTTAGTAAAAGAAAAATAGTTAGGCTAAAGAAGTTATATTTATTCTAGAAGGCGCTAATTATATTGTACTGACAACGTTCTAGTAACATTCTAGTAATGGCGGCTCTTTTGTATACTATAGTGCGCCTCTATACTACGCTGTTAAGACATGTCTTGTTGTACAACCTTGTTAAAACTTTTTAAAAGCTAAGAAGTTAGCGCTAATACTATTGCTGTTTGCAAGTTGCTAAAGGTCTAATATTAAAAGATGTAAGATAATAGCACCTTTCTAGTATTAAGCTTTAAGTAATACGTTTTGTGTGCTCTTTATATCTTTTACTACTAATAGTAGAAGCTAGAGCTTATTTATTCCACGCGCTAAGCGCTTAGAGCAGAAAAGCTTAGACTACTAAGCAAAATTAGAGTTAAAAAATTTGCTAAAGGTACTAAAAAAACAATACTAATTGAAACGTGTTTAACAGCAATTGCTAGCCTATAGCTAGCAACAAGATTGCGATAGAGGTAGAGAAAGTAGAGGAAGGTAAGGACACGTACGTTACTACAGCAGGAGCCTGCAATACTTTATAAAAGCTCTCTGCCTGCTGCTTCTCACCTTTAGGATTTCCTACACCACACAGTACCGCATACAAACAACTCGCATACAAACAATACAATGCTTAGACTATTCTTCTCTCTATTTAATATAAAGACTAATAGCTTACATTAAGTAAAGTTAGACCTTACTAAGTTACTATATAAGAAGCTATAGTAGTAGATCACAAAGCCCGCGTTTACTTTTATTAAGCAGCCTCCCTAGTTAGTTAAAGAGAAGCTGTCAGCAGTAGCTCTTATAGTAATTAGGTGGACGCAGAGGTCAAATTCTATTATTTATTAACACCTTATTAATGCGTCTAGTATTATAGATATTAAGGTTATAATAGTAGTTGTGAAAAGATTGTTTAGCAGCAAGTCTATTAAATACGTTACGCATGTTAATAGTCTAGGTGTAGTAATAGTATGTTATTTTACTAATCTCCTCCTGCGTAAATATAACCTTAGTAGAGAGACCTTGCAGTAGCTCTATAAGGAGCAAGAGCGTGTTAAAACAGCTATTAAGCAGCTAGGACAAACTAACGAGTAGGAGGATTTTGTAAGTCGCCTTTAGGGATAAAAGAGCCGTGCTTAGATAGTAACGCTGTTATTATATGTTTACATCTAAGTATAGGCGCTAGAAACGCCGCGACTGCAACACTGCTGGGATGGCGACAGAGACGACAGAAGTTGCGGTTATCAGTAAATAGTTATTAGTTAAGACGGTTAGTTAGAGGGATATCGCGCATCTTCGTTTCTGTCTAAACATGCGACACACTAATTGCGTGCCGGCAATGCTGAATGTTGTTAGCAATAAATCTTTTTTTACCAAAAAGGTGTCTACAAAATGTGTGGTCACATCAAAAGGTTGTCTTAAAAGGCCGAAGCCAGAAGCTAGAGCTTATAAATCTTTTTATCTTTAGGGAATTAACTATCATTAAGTTTATATAGCGTTTAACCTTAAAGGCTAGTTTTATATGCTTATAGCAACTTAGCTAAGCTAACTAGCGCTACTTTTTCCTAGTAAAAGAACCCGCAACAGTAGACCTCTACTAGCTACTATAAAAGATAATATATTCCTTAAGCTAGTTTTATGCAACACTAGGTTTAAGGTTAAGGCTAGTAATAGTGCTAAAAGCTATAAAACGTGTTGCGCTGTCTATAGTATAGCACTAACAATGAATTATTGTTAGTAGCTTTTACTTTTCTTTATTTTACTAGTGTAGTAGGCCTTGTTTAAGTTTTTGTAGTGGTACTAATAATTCAAAATTACTAAGCTTAGTACGTTGTAGTACGCTGTTATCTATATTATAAACAGTTACTATGCTAAGTTCTTTGTACTTGCGGCCTAGGTAGCATTCTACGCGTACTAGAACAGTAGCTTACTATTTTAATATTAAGGTAACTAGTAGTTACAGGCTAATCTGTAAAATATAAGCAAAAAATTTAATTTTAGTAGTGTACTTTTAGGGGCGTAATTCTAAGGTAGCAAGAGAAGTTTTTAAGTTAATATTGCCTTCTAGCTTGTTCTTAATTTCTTAGTCTAAAGAGGTCTTTCTTGAAAGAAGGCATTTATTTTTCTTTACTATTGTTATTACTATTGCTTTCACTAGTTAAGAACAATTATATTATAGCTTTTACTAACTTATGCAGCTTTTATAGTGCTGTAGTAGTTGTAGTTTCTATTGCTAGTTTTTAGCGTACTACGCTAGCGCCTGCTGCTTTCTATATATGACTTGCTATTATAGAACTATGAAAAGTTGCTGCTTTAAGAGTTGTAAGTTGTGAATAACTAATTAAGCTAGCTTATTTAATTGTAATGCATAAGGCTTAAAATTAGCTAAAGTTAAAAAAAAAGCAATAGTCTACCTAAAGAGCTTTTGTCTTTAAGGCAACTAGTTTAAAACGCATAAGACTATTAAAACTACGTGTAATTACTGAAGAAGCTTGCAAGAGATCGTTTTTGTAATAAAAATATAGTTTTACGTATTAAGATGTAACAGATTAATAAAATTAAGTGCTTTTAGTACACCTAGAATCTATAGTTAAACAGCTAATATTTACATTTAACATAAGAGATCTATAAACAAGTAGCTAAAGGTAAAAGTAGACACTAATAGCATAGCATATTTTTCTCTTTCTAAGAGTATAGGCTGTTTAGTAGCCTATTAGTTGCTAGTTGTAGTAGTGTTAGAATTAAAGTCTAAGCTTTTAAAGTCTTACATGTATGCATAACGCTTTTCCTCTGTAGGGAGCTTAGGCCTTTTGAGACAACCTTTTGATGTAACCACACATTTTGTAGACACCTTTTTAGTAAAAAAAGATTTATTGCTAACAACAGGTATTCAGGCTCATGCCCTCTTATTTAGCATTGCTGGCACGCAATTAGTGTGTCGCATGTTTAGACAGAAACAAAGATGCGCGATATCTTTCTAACTAACTTTCTTAACTAATAACTATTTACCGCTGACTATTTACTGCTAACCGCAACTTCTGTCGTTCTATCGCTATCCTAGTAGTGTTGCGGTCGCAGCGTTTAGTGCCTATTCTTAGATGTAAATAAACAACAACAGTATTACTATCTATGCACAGCTCTTTTATTTCTAAAGGTAACTTATAAAATCTTCTTACTTATTAGTTTGTTCTAGCTGCTTGAAAGCTATTTTAACACGCCTTTACTCTTTGCAAAGCTACTTCTAAGTCTCTTTACTAAAGTTGTATTTGCGCAAGAAAAGAATGCTAAAGTAATATACTTTTACTATACTTAGACTATTAATATGCGCAGTGTATATAGTGTTCTAGCTAAACTAGCCTTTTATAGTTCTTGTTATGACCTTAACATCTATAATACTAGACGCATTAAAGATATCTTAACTATAGTTATATTCTAATCTCTGCACTAACTTAACTACTATAGAGACTATCGCTACTAGCTTCTTTTTAACTAAAAGAGGTGGCCGCTTAATAATAGTAAACGCCGGCTTTGTAATCTACTACTATAGCTTCTAGTATAGTAACTTAGTAAAGTTTAACTTTACTTAATATAAGCTATTAGTTTTTGTGTTAAAAAGGAAGAAGAACAGTTTAAGCATTATATTATTTATATACAAGTTGTTTATATGCGGTACTATATAGTATAAAAAATTCTAAAAGTAAGAAGTAGCAGGCAAGGAGCTTTTATAAAGAAGTATTATAGGCTTCTACTGCGGTAACGTATATGTCCTTACCCTCCTCCTCTATCTCTATTGCAATCTTGTTGCTAGCTATAAGCTAGCAATTGCTGTTAAACACGTTTTAATTAGTATTGTTTTTAGTACTTTTAGCAAATTTTTTCAACCATAATTTTCGCTTAGTAGTCTAAGCTTTTTTACTCCGAGCGCTTAGCGCGTGGAACTCATCTACCTACCCACAATCTTTTTTTTTGACTTTTGCGACTAATTAGTAGAGGGTAGCTGCTTTTCACTTTTTTTGGAAACCCCATTTTGACTACAACAGCAACCACCACCTTTAACACCTTAAAAATAAAAGTCAAATGCTTAGTAATAACAACTTAAGAATAAAGATTATTTCTTGTTATAAGAAGTAGAGATAGTTGTAACTTAGTAAGTAGCTTAGATAAGTCTAGAGATATAGGAACATTTATTATTAGGCTAGTTTGTTCCTAGTACTTAGAACTCTATAGCTTTATATTTTTTTTATTCTCTTTTATAATATCTTGTATATGTTATTACTAAAAAAGCTTTAATTACTTACTAGGTGTTATGTGTAGAAAGTGTATGCTATTAAGATTCTTTAGGCGGTAGGTCTCTTTATTAAGTTTAGTATTATAAATATAATATAGTCCTAACTACCTTGTTTCTAGCTTACAGTTTTAAGATATATTAATATTTTCAACTAAGTTCTAAAGAAAAATTGGTTTTTTTAGCTTTATGTTCTTATGTTGTATTTCTTTAGTATTATTTTAGTATTTTTTTAAGCAGCTTTTATGCAATTAGTATAATCAATAGTATTTTTAGTAATCTAATTTTTAAAATCTAACTATATTACTTGTAAAGCAAATAATTATGTATAGTTCTTTACTTCTTTAAATAGAAGCATTTGCTATGTAGGTAGCAAAAGCTTGATAAGAAGCACTAAGTTTTACTTTATAACTAGTTAGTATAGCAAGTAACTTGTCTACTTTTATACAAAGATCTTATCTGTAAGAAAAATAGTAGACAAGCTCTTAACTTAAAGTCTTAGTAGCTTTATATGGGCATTAATAGTTAGAGTGTGTCCTTTTTTAATCTTTTTTATAGCTTAAGAATTGTGTCTAGATAATTAGACTTAGTTGATTTTATACGTTTTTAATAGATGTAAGAATACTTTAGTAAAGTTAAGCTCTCTATTAACTATAAGTTTGCGTGCTATGCTCTATCTGCATATAAAGTTTTTATATATAAATTCTGCAATTGTTTTAAACTAGTTGTTTAATAGCATTTTTGCTTTAGGCTAGCTGCTAAAGTAGTCTCTTGTAATTATAAGAAACCTCTTCCCAAAACACTAAGGTATGTATACTACATTAATAGTAACAGTTTCCTTAAATAGTAAAACTGTAGGTATTCGTAGGCATATTGACCTTTTTTTAGAAGATTGTAGTTAATAGTCTAGGTAGGTTGCTAGTCTCTTTTGCACTTACTTATATATTCCTTTCTACCAGTATTGCTGTGCAAGTATAGAATATACTATATTAACTTCTTAGTGTCTAATCTAGGCGTGCACGTTCTATACTGTAGTATTTTTAAAATTTAAATTATTTACACCTTTTTAGATTGCAATATTTCTAGATGTCTTTTTAAAGGGTATACTATTTTATATAAAGAAGTTTGATGCGTGATTTTTTTATGCTTGTAGTTTTTGTAGTTCTATTTTCTTAAGAATTCTAAATTTTACTACAAACTCAATATATTGCTCTAATTTTTGAGAGAACTCTTAATAGAGTATCTTAGCTTGTCCTGTTAGTACTAGTGTATTTAAATTTCTTATTATATAGTTAATAAACTCTTCTAGGTTCTTCTTAGGTTCTAGAGGTATTTCAAATAGTTAGTTTTTAGATACCTAGGCAATGCATTTGTAACAACATTTTTCTTTCCTAGTATATACTTAATATTAAAGTTCTATAGGAGGATTGTTAATATCTACACATTTTTGATAATTCTAGATTATTAGTTAACAAACAATTTACTTAAGTAATAAGAGTTGCAGCATTAGTTTTTATAGTAAAGTAAATACTATAGAGATAAGCACAAAACTTTTTGAAAGCTTATAGTATAGCTTTGTATTTTAATTTAGTAGAGTACTATTATTGTTCTTGTGCTTACTATAGTATGCTTTTAAATTATACTAAGTGTTGTTTATTATTATTTTTAAGTTGCTCTATGCAAGCTCATACACTTTTCTAACTAGTATTAGCTATTAGAAATATTTTGTATTCTTTAGTATTAGTGTAGTCTAATTTTGCAAGTGTAGGTGTATTATATATATCTTATTTTAGTGTATACATTGCTGTGTTTTATATATCTTTTAATTTAAAAGAAGTGCCGTCTTGTAGGAGTATAAACAGAGGTTTAGTAATCTTAGTAAATTCCTTTACTTATATATAATAGTAGACATATATGCCTACAAACAACTATACTTCTCTCTTATTCTTGTAAAGTAGCTAGTTTATAATCTTCTTAACTCTCTTTTAGTTAGGATAGCAACCTTAAGAACTAACCTTATAGCTTACTACTTTAAGTCTTTCTATAAGAAAGTAACACTTCTTTTCTAAAACAGTACCTTTAGCTTATATAATATTAGCTAGCACGCTATTTAGTTGCATAATATGCTTAAGAATATAATGTTGTACTTTTAGTATTAATTCTTCTTTACTATAATTAGTCTTTAGTCTTCTACATGTGATGTTATTAATAAAGGGTATAGTATTAGGCTAGTAGTCTTTTAGGATTTTTATTATAACTTGTTAGAAAACTGCTATAGAGTTAGTAGCGCCTATAACTATTGTACATAATTGTATAAGGCCTATAAGTTTTTAGAATGCTATTATATTTCTGCTTTACAGATATAGTATAATCTAGTTATATCCTAGAAATAAGTTTAGTGGTAAAATAATCTTACATCCTGCAAATTTCTTAATATATTTACTAGCTATCAGGAGTAAGTTTATATTTTATATAGTAACTGCATTTATTTTTTGCGCATTGCTAATTTATGAAATGCTTTTATTTTTTTATCACTAGATGCTATAAATTATATTACTAACTATTACATTGTTTTTATGTTTCTTGATTTAGGCAGACATTGACTATATCTACTACTTGTAATTCTAATGCTTTTAGGACAGTAAAGCCTTATACTCACTAAGCTTTATAGAGTATTGTTTGTATTTTGTATAGCAGGTATATATTTAGATAGATCCTTCCTTATTTCTTAAATTGCCATAATAGAGCTTCTTCTTTGTTAAAGAGTATATGTGTAATATATCTTTTTCTATAGACTAGATGTAATCTCCTACATATAACTTATTAATTTGTTTTTTGTAAGTCTTGTTTATTATAAAAAAAAGCAGTATATCTTAGTTTAAATAGATAATTGTATAGTCTAGTATTAGAATTACGAATGCTTATTTAGAGAAACTAACGTTCTTTAACCTTTTCTTTCTAGTCTTCTTATCTAAATTCTATTAGTATTTCCTGCTAAGAAATATGAATAGATTAAACTTTCTTATTTACAGATTTGTATATAGTGTAGAAATTATAGTGTTACTAGAAGTTATTAAGCAGCCTTTCTTGTAATTATTGCTAGTTAAGCTTATATATAATTGAAAATTTGCTATAATTATAGTTTCTTGTAAAATCTTTTAATTATCTAGCTACGTATATAAATACTTAGTCTATTTAAACTAATTAATTATGCTTATTATTATTTGTGTACAGCATGTTAAAATTGCTGAATCTAGCTGCTAGACTTAACTATGTAGCTTTTTATATGTATTTTACTATAGCTACTTGCATCCTACTATTCATTGTATTAGTAATTACGTGTACTTATATATTACTTGCTGTCTTTCTATCTAAATTATTATTATAGGCTTTATTCCTAATTGTTTACGTAGAGTAGCTAAGTACTAAATTAAATGTAACAAAGACTGCGATCCTAGTGCTAATCTTAGAGAGAACTTAGCATGTAATTTGTCTAAATATATTATACTATATTACTATCTTTATATATGCGCACTAAGGTTTTCCTAGAATTATTAACTTAGTAATATTAGCAATAATCCTAAGTATAGTTTTAATAATAACTATCTCTATTTTTATAAGTATATTAATTGCTATCCTAATAAATAGATATAAGATTTATTAGCTAAAGTAACTTTAGGAGATAGCTGTCTTAGTCTATATTCTATTATTTTATATAGTATCTTTAATGCCTCTATAGTACTAAGTCTTAAGATATTAATTAATGCTTTAGTATCAATTCGGCACTTTAAGAAGTTGCTATTAAGTATAACTTAGTATTCTAGTAAGTCTATTTAAGCAAAGACATATCTATTCCTTTACTAGACTTTTTAGACTTTCCTAGTTAGTATATTATTTAACTTATTAATTGAAGAATTACTTTTTCTATGCACCTTATATTGAGTTTAAGCATTTACTTAATATATATTTATTATATTATAACACAGGCTTGCAATAATTAGTATAATTAGTAAAACTTTATTAGTAGAGTGTTCTTAGCCTTTATACTAGTTTAGCTAATTAGTAGCTAGAATAAGTTCTAAGTGCGATAAATTATACTTAGATTCTGTAATTTCTTTACTAGTTATAATATTCAGTATTTTTAAGCTATCTACAACACTAATATTGTTATTTAAAAAGTTATGTAGTTATTTCCATATGTTGTTTTGTCTTTTAAAGGTATATATAGTAACTCCTGGTACTTTTTGTATTAGTAGGGCAGCTGTAATGTAGTTTAGCTAACCTTATATTATTTCTTTTAACTTAGAATTAGGAAGCGCATTAATAAACTTTATAACTTTTTTGTTTTATTCTTGCTATAAGTGCTTTAGATTAACTATTACATCATTATCTTTCTAAGATAGCTGCAGCAGCTTAATAATGAAAAATAGTGTATTGTAAGGCTAACTTGTAAAGGGTATTTTACTTTATATTTCCTTTTATAGAAACTATATATTTATAGGCTACAAGTTAGAGATTAAAGTATTGCTCTAAATTGTTTATTGCTTTCTTAGGTGCTTATATCCTTGCTTAGCCTTTTTTGTTTTTTTATTTCTTCTTCCCAAATATAATTAATATCCTAGTATAAGGGAGTTCTCTTTCTCTTTAAGCGTGTAGTAGCATTAAACTTAGAGATGTTATGCAATGGGTTTTGCCCGCCTTTTAATATAATACTAGCTGCATTCATATTCTTAAGCCTATTAATATATTTGTTTATAGCAGGATTGTTTAGCTATTCTTAGAACTTTTCAAACTACTAGAGAATATTATTATAGTAACTTTAGTCAATTGGACTAGTTGCTACGTTTAATAAACTAGAGAACTTACCTCTATACCTTAAGCCTAGTTAATAGTCTTTACTTATAAACTTTTTAGGTATTATACTAGATTTTAACCTTTTA
Organism: Alternaria gansuensis; assembly: GCA_009289805.1. Taxonomy (NCBI): domain Eukaryota; kingdom Fungi; phylum Ascomycota; class Dothideomycetes; order Pleosporales; family Pleosporaceae; genus Alternaria; species Alternaria gansuensis. The sequence goes on along the minus strand of WBOK01000219.1, from coordinate 44,642 downwards.
AGTACATTATTAGCTATGCTGTAGAATTTTTAGATCTTTGTCTTTAACTATAACAGGACTTAAGTTAATAGTAGCTAGTTTAAGATTTCCCTTTGTCGTTTATATAGTAGCCTAAAGTAATAAGTTCCCTTCTTAGCTGTAAAATTTTAGTTAAAACTAACCTATCTTATCTGCTTTAGGGCGTAGTATAGCTGATATTTCTTAAGTATATGCTTTATAATATTTTATGAATAATTAAGAGTGTTTGTATCTACACTATTTAAGTATACTGTACTTGTCTTATTTAGAAGTCCTCTCTTTACATTAGTAATAAAGGAACTATTATTTTTTATACCTAAAAGTTTAGTATTCGTTGCTTGTGTAATAAAGTACGCGTTATTAGCAGGTTTCTTAAAGAGTATTTTAGTTTTAGAGTAAGCAATAAGCATATTAATAGTAAATAATTTAAGCTATAAATTACCTAGAAACTTAATAAAGTTTTTTACCTTTAAGTTAATATTTACTAGTGTGCTTATTTTTTGATGTTCTTTGCTAATCTTAACTGCTGCTTTTCTTACACTCTTAGGGGTAAATGTTGTATACTAGTTAGATAGCATAATCTCGCGCATCTCTGTATCTACGCCTTTTTATTCTAGCTAATAAAATCTATTTAAGCTTGTTATCTTCTTGTAGTAAGATTTAAAGAAAGAGTAAGTGAAGTCTAACTTATATGTATTCTAATTATTACTATTAAAAGTAGTAGGTATATACTATATAACTGCCTCTTTGTCTGTTTGTAGTAAACTTTAAAAAAACAGAATGCTTTTTTTTTCTGAAGGGATTTGCTTGTTGTTAATGCACGCATTAGAAATAGAAGTAAAATAAGTATAGTACTTTACTAGCTTCAGCTAGTTTTGTACATATTTATTAATATAAGTTTAAAAGTAAAAGCGTTTACTTATTTTTATAGCAGTGTTTTTTTTCTACTATTCTTTTATACTTACTTATAACTTAAACTAATCTCTCACTGAATATATATGTAGGCATTTGAACATATAAGAGAGCAATTAATTACTATTAAAAAAGTAATCTAGTAAAATAGACACTTTTATAGTATTATAATTTTTTATTATTAGCTTGTCTATTAAAGTCCACTAGGAATGTAGTAACAAGTTTCTTAGTAAAAACCAATATACTGTATCTTAGTTATACTATAGACAACACTAAGTTGTGTATAAGTGTAGTTATAGTGTTAATGACTAAGCTTAATAATATTAATAGTAACTTAAAACTAGCAGCTATAGGCCTAGCAGAGAGAGGCATTTCGCCTTTCTATTCTTAACTTAACTTCTAATTCTTCTTCAATATCTATAGTATAGTAGAACTTATAAAACTCCTTTATTTAGATAGTTGTTAGTAATTAGTTAGTAATGTAGCAGACAAAGTTTAGTTTTTGAAAAGAATAAGATATTTATTCTTAAATTCTTTATTGTGTTTGCTTATTAGGAGTAGTTATATAAATCCTTACCTCTTTAGTACTCTAAATGTTACTAAGTAGGCCTTAATTTATAGTCGTGATATATTAATTATTAGTAATATCTTAATTTTTCTATAAAAAATACTTTGAATTAGCGTTTTTAGATATATTTGGTTTTACGCTTCTAGTCTTATTTTAATTATGCTAAATAAAACTTTTATTTTTCATTTTTAATATATATAAGCCTGTCTTTATATTGCTAGACAAGCTACTACTTTTATTTTGCTAAGTAGACTTTAAGTTATCGTTTAAAATATATGTAAAACTGCCTTTATTTTGCTAAATAGTTTCCTGCCTTTATTTTGCAAGATAGACTTTAAGTTAGTATTTATTAACGCATGTTGATTTTATTAGTAAATTTTTAAGTTTCTTTCAGTTGTTGTTAGTACTAACTCAAGTAACATGGTTCTTAATATAGTATATAGTAAAGGATAATGCTAACCTCCTAAAAGTATTTTTAGTAATATTCCTTAGTATTCTAGCTTTTTAAGTGCTCTTTTAAGTTCTGTGCTTTTATAAGATTATAAAATTCTTGCAATAATTATGCACTTGTTATTTTATGCACTAAGTAGTAGAGTATATTTCTATAAGCTTAGCTATTTATACAAGTGTTAAAGTGTATAAAAACATACTGCTACGAGGGTAAGAGATCGCTAGAGACTAAATTATACAAGAATAATGTTAGTAAGATAATAATCTTATTGTAGATTAAGTATAAAGACTATTAGTAGAAGAAGACGTCTATTTAATTATACAGTACAGGAGCTTAACTGTAGAGTAAAGAAATAATAATTCCCTCCCTCCTTTCTATATTATACAGAAAAAGCTATATACCTTAAAATTACAGGGTTAAGCACTCACTTAGTGTGCAGTAGGGTATCACTCTGTGCACTAGCACAGTAATAGTATAAAGGTAGTATTAGCACGTTTAGTTGAACAATATAAATAACACTAGAAAGTTAAGAATTAAGTTATCTTTATATTAAAACATAAGTTGAACATAATAATCTTTAAGAGCATATTGTTTTAATGGTCGTAATAGTATTAATTGCTTCTAGCAATAGTCTTAGTAGTTATTATTACTTTTAGCAATAGTGTACGTAGTCTCCTAGCAATAGTTCTCAGCAAAGTAGTTAATTACGCAACTATCTACTACAGTAGTCTTATAAGTTAGCTGTCTAGTTCCTTATTATTTAGCTGTGTTAATTCTCTATAAGACTAGGTTTTAAAATTAAGTTGTAATATTATCCTCTTTCTTTTAAGATCTGTACTTAAGTTACCTAACTTTATAAGTTACTTAGCTTATAAGTAAAGTTGCCCTACGCGTTGATATAAGCTTTAAAATTTACTATATCATCTTATTTCTGTAAACGCTAAATTTATTTTACTTAAGAAATTACGAATACTTGTTTTGTTTTCAACTTTGCCTAAAATAATTGTTTTCTTAATAACTAGCCTTATTATATTATGCAGAATTTCTCTTTAAAATATATAAAATATACGCGTCTAGATTAGATATATATAAACATATCCTAGGCCTTTCTAGAAAAATCTTGTAAGGAGCATTAAGCACAAGTAAATGTAAATAAAAAGTTATTATTTAAAGAAATTACCTGTTTATTGCATTATAAGAAGATACTAGCGTACGATAATAGGCATATATAGAGAAAATCGCTTTATATAATATTAGAGCTAGAAGCAAAAGGTAAAGATGTTAATACAAAGTCTTTAGATTTTTCTGCAGTATTTTTTAGTATTGTATACTTGCAAATAATATAGTCTCCTGTAAGTAAATTAAACAATATAGTTACTTTGCTAAGTACAAAGAGGTGACAAAAAAAAAGTTGTTAAAAAAGTTGTTACTTTTAAAGCTTTAAATTTCTATAACCAGAAAAGCTATACCTAAGAGAGTAAGTGATTTGAAGAGCCAAGAACTTTTTCTTTAGGATAGGCGGCATAGTAAGCTGCTTAGTTAGCACGGTTGCGCCTGCAATCTCCCCCAAAGTATAAGGAAAAATAATATAAAAGTACATTTTGATAAAACTTTTTTTTGAACGTGTCAAAATCTTTACTTGAGTGACATATTAAATAAGCTTACGTAAGCATAATGATATTAGATTTTAAAGGTTTATATCTTATTTACTCAGAGTCTAATTAAAGGGTAAAAAGATTAAGCGTTACATAAGTAAGCGCTAATTACGTAATAGCTTAGTAATTCTATAGTATATAAGCTAGTCTTAATTATTTTAACTTAATTTCTTTATAGTGTACTTCTTAAAGCCTCTAATTACTGTTATCTTAATAACTAAGCTGATTTCTTTTATTAATGTAATTGGCCTATTTCTAATTATAGTATTATCCTAAAAATACTAAAAGAAATTGTAACTAACGCTTAATATAAGATAAAATATAAGAAATAGATTTCAATTTGCTCTAAAGCCTAAATTAAGCTGTCTTATAGAGATTTTTAAAAAGGTTAAAAAAATACTTAAAAGAATCTCTTTGTAAACGTCTATAAAATGAAGTTAATGACTTATAAAATGAAATAATATGTATATTTTTATAGAAACTTTCTATAATAGTAAAAAAAACATCTATTATATTTATACTTATAAAGTAAAAGTTGTGTTTAAACTCTAAGAAAAAGGTATAGTAATTATGAATATACTTAGGAATAACTTATAAAACTAGAAAATATTGACTTACATTAAGTTTAATATCAATATAAGTTTTATATTAAGTATTGTTATAATACTAAAATACTGTAATATTTAATATAATAATTAGCCAATAGTATGAATAAGTATACCTTAATTGAAAGTATGGTATAATTATTGTTTTTATAACTTAAGTAATATTTAACTACTATAGAATTATTAATTTAGCGCACTAAGTATTAATAAGCTATTCTTATTTGATATTAGGAAAAAACATGTTAATAAGCTTTTTATAATGACTTAATTTTTATAGTCGCGATTACCTTAGAACTAACACACTAGAAAGTATAACTAGTGTTATTTGATATACATATTTTATAGCAGTTTTTACATGTTCAAAAAAAATTATGCTAAAATATACTTTTACTTTTTTCTCCATAATATTTTGGGGGAGATTGCAGACGCAACCGTGCTGACTAAGCAGCTTACTAAGCCGCCTATCCTAAAGAAGACGTTCTTGGCTCTTCAAATCACTTACTCTCTTGGGTATAGCCTTTCTGGTTATAGAAATATAAAGCTTTAAAAGTAACAACTTTTTTGACAACTTTTTTTTGTCACCCCTCTGTATAACTACTGCTATTCTTAAGGCTAGTAGTAGTTTATAAAGTAATTTATTTTTTTATTATTTTTTTACTATTCTTGCGTTGAGATACAGTAGCGTAGTAGTAATGCTAAGATAAGTTATATTTTTACTAGTATATATATCTAACGTTCTTAGTTTAATCCTTAGCCTAGATATAATATTCTTATAATATTTATTAATAGTTTTTAAAGTTTATAACTAATGTTTCTATATTGTTGCTGTCTAGGTACTTTAGTTATTTTCTTAAATATTCTTTACTATCATTTTGCGTTTAGTATATAAGAAATTCTTTTTAACTTTAAATTTGTGTTCTTCTTTTAGTTTGTAATAGAAAGTGTTCTAAAGTAGGGTCTCTAGATATACTAGTTCTAATATTTTATTATAGAATTGCAGGTAGATTTTTACATTAGGTAGAAGGTTAAGTATAGAAGTAATTAGTCCTTTCTAGTCTAAAATATAAAATAGTCTAACTTTAACGTTGTTAAGTATTTTATTCGGTTATTTATTGTAAAGATGCTTTGTAAGTAAATAAACTTTATCTTTTTTTTTCGCTAAAGTGCTTTTTTTTATTTCTAGTTAATATATAAAATGCTTTAGCATTAAGCCTTTTTAAGTATTATCTTTAGTAACTTGTGTACTATTTTTAGCTTATTAACTATAGCAATAGCTACTTTTATTTTTAAACTTACAAATGTACGTGTTAAAGAATTTAGGTGTCCTTTAAAGTTTATATAAAGTAAAATCTATTCTATAAACTTCAAAAGCCTGTTTTGTATGCTATTTATGCTATAGGTAGTAATAAAGTCCAATTATTCTATTGCTAGTTAATATATATTCTAAAATAAGCTTTTCTTACATTATTTGCTTATTTAGTTTCAGTATTTATCTTCAAATAGTAAGCTGTAGATAGCTTTTATTCTATTTCAATTGCAGCTAGTAATATGGTCTAAAAGTTTACTATAAAAAGCTTATCTTTAGTACTAATAATTAACTCTAGTATGCCGTAGTATTTAATAACTTAGCCTTAATAATGTGTGCAAGCTATACTGCTATAAAGTTTTTTTTAAAAGCTATATACTTAGCTTTTTTATAAATTATTTAACTACGATAAGAATTGCGTTGTTAAATACTTTAGTAATAGAGTCTCCTAAAACAAGTAGTTCTTTGACAAAGTCTATTAGGATGTCTCACTATAGTGCGTTATATAGCTTTATTGCTTAAATTTCTCTATAAGGTGCGTAGGTACTATATTTAGTCTTCTAACAGTCTACGCACTTAGCAATAAAAATAGTAAGTTTATCTTTTTTTTCTAAAATCTCATACTTTTACTAAATAAGCTTTCTAGTTCTAGTAATATCAAAGTAACTATATACTAAGTTATTATAGTTTTATTATATAATTATGTTTTGCAATTCTTCTAGCACTTTGCTAGTAATCCTTATAATTTAGTTTTATATTTTTTCTTATCCTTGCAATCTATGTTTATTAAACATAAGTAATGCAGAATCAGTAATTAACTTAGTTTTGATAATATTATGTTATTAACTTAGAGTGTCTACTACACTATATTTTTCTTTTCAGTGTATATACAATCTTGAACTTATTGTATCAAAGTTTTTCTAACTATTAAACTTATTATTAGTTTAGTACTTTAGTAGTTGTAAAGCTAACTATATTCTTACAATATATAAGTATTCTAAGCTTAAAGCAGCCTTTGGCGTGTTTTCTTTAATATTTAAAACTATTAATAATAGCTAGTAGCTTTTTCATGTAAACATTGTAATTTTTCTCTAGTTTTAAAAATTCATAAGAGTAGTGAGTAATGAAGTGCTAGTTATCTTTGTGTATTTAACTAGCTCATCTACCTAATATAAAGTCTTAGGCGCTAGTCTTAAAGTTTAGTAGTTATCCTGCGCGTAATATATAAAAGTTTAGTAGTTTTATACTTATATTTTGAATTTATTAGAAAGCATCTTTAGCTTCCTTACTTTATTTAAATAAAGTGTCCTTCTTTATAAGTTTAGTTAGTAAAATAGCAATCTTAGAAAAATCCCTAATAAACTATTAGTTAAAGTTTAAAAATTTAAAAAGTATTATATATTCTCAACTATTTTAAGCATTAGCTATTCTTTATTGCCTATGTTTTTTCTTTGCTTACTTATACCCTATGTGCTCTTACTATATATTTCAAAAAAGTTACATTATTCTTATAAAAGATTTATTTCTTTAGTTTAAATTAAAAGTTAAACTAGTCTAAGCACCTTAGTACTATGTAGACATGTTCTACATAATCTTTTAAGTTCTTAAAGTAGATTAGAGTATTGTCTAAGTATTGTTAGAGATTAAGCTACTTAGCTGTTTCTCTACAGAATCCAGTTGCTCAAAATCACACCTAGAATCTACAATTGACCTACGATCAAGTGATTACTAGAAGCTATTACGCTACTAGTATTACTTATTATTATTATTAATTGATCTACAGCAACAACGCAATTTATTACGTAATATTACATAAGATTGTAAGATATTGCATTATTTACTACGCAAGCTATTGCGTAAGTACAGATCTTTCTAGAATGCAAGTAACAGGTATATATAGACTGTAGTCTAGCTTGTATTTAGAAACTAAAAGAGAGTTTAAGAGAGAATAATACAAATTGCAATAAGTAACTGCATAATATAAGTTAGTTTAGCACTCTCTTCCCCTAGTCTCTATTTATTCTTGTATTCTTATTGTTCTACTTCCGCACCTACTCAGTTTCTAGGTTATAAGCCTAGATTAGGCTGCCTCTAAGTCTACTATAACCAAGTAGAAGGCAGAGACCTCTACCTCTAAGTTAATAGTAGAACAACCAACTATACCTAGAGATTGAATCTGCAACGAGTATGCTATACTTAAGATGTTTAAGTGTGCTTTTAAAATATTATAAATAAGTTCTTAAAACATTGTTTAGGCATTTAAAAGCTAAAATGGCATAATAGTGTATTTATAGTGTCTATAATATATTTTAAACACGATCTTCTATTCTTTACTTCTTTTAATTTTGATACAGTAGTATTTATCCTAAAAGTTCAATATTATAAAGACTTTAGCGTAAGATAATAAATTCTAAAGCTTTATAACACTTAGTAACAAGCATTAATTTTTAACTATAGTATTCTTAAATCTCTTGTTGTTAACGTATATTCTTAGCAGTCTATTTTTCTTTAGTATACAGAGTTCAAGAAATTCTACTAGTAAGAATAAAAGTTTTACATACATTTTTTTTCAGTAGTTATCTAGCTTTCTTTTGTATATTTTAAGTTTTGTCTTTAACAGTAAATATATTAGCTTAAAGAGTAGTGTTTTCTTTTCTTTTAAAATAATTTTATAGTTTTATGGTTAATGCTTTAGGAGGACTTTACTACTTACTATTTTATTTTAAAATACTAAAATTCATTTCACTTTTTTAAAATGTTTAAAGTTACGCATTTTTTTAAAACTCTAACTTTATTACTTAAAAATACTTTTTTAGTATCTATTAAGTTAAACCTTTATATTTCAAGGCAACTCTTAGCTAAGGTTTACTATCTCTTAGTTATAAAATAAATATTCTTTTTATTCACTATTATAGTTGTTAGATACGTAGGCTAGCTTATAGTTACGTTTAGTTTATAGTACTTAAATAAAAATTTTATTAACTTTTCGTAAATCTGCAAGTTTTTATTTCTATTTTTAAACTTTCTTTGTGATAATATTATAAATAGCTAGTCTAAAGATATTAAAGTTTAACTCTTTTTGGTATGCTTAGATAATAAGCGTTACACAAGTAACATTATGTGTAATTATTATCTGTAGGAGCTAAGAAGGAGCAATTGTTTAATCACCTGAGTGGAAAGTAAGTGTATTGATCAACTAAGTGCCACAACAAAGTGTCCAATAACTACTAATGAGACATAAGACGATCTAGCCCGTTTATATAGACGCTAGCGGGGCCGTCACGTGAACAGCTTACCAGAATCACCTGATCAACAGGGTTATCCGCATGTTAATACTCCAACACACCCCCTAGGTTAGTAAGAATCCTTCAATCTAAGCTGTAAGCAAGGAGTTAATCCTTACTAAATTAACGTTGTTAATTAAGAGGCCTTTTTATAATCTTAGTCCTACTGCTTAATTTTTTATCCGTGTCGTAATATTGTAATGTTGTTTTAATTAAGCAAGCAGCTTAGTTCTATTGTAATATTAAAATATTAGATAGACCTTAAGTTTCGCGTAATTAGTCTATACGCAATTAATAATACTAATTACGTCTACTGCCTCTCTAAAACCTTTAGCCTTACTAGAATATTAATTACTAAGTCTTCCTAATCTTTAACGCACCCCTATTACTATTAATATAGTAAGCCTTGTTGCTTTACTATTCTTTTACTAATTAGCTGCTAATCTTTCTAGTATAGTCCGCCCCTAATAGCAATAAGCGTAAGCGTCGCTTAGAGAGCTGTTATTAAGAGCGTAAAAACTGTGCTAAGTATAAGCATTACGCGCGCAAAAGCCTACTTAACAATAAAATTTAAAGAGCAGCTAATCTTTAAAATAATAAGAGTTAGTTGCTACTCTTTTTTAATTTACATGCGAATTGCAAGACTTTTGGTACCTCTACTTAGAAATTAATCTACCTACTTATTAAGTTAAGTCTGCTGTTAAGTCTCTATTTAATTTTTAATTAAAATAAGAGCCTAACTAAGAAATTAAGCTAACGCAAGAATAAGACTGCTTAAAAGCTAAAGCAAAAATTAAAGTAGTTTAATGCTTAAGCAGCATCGCGTAAATAGTAACATAATAATAGCAATAGGCTACAAACGCCTATTAGATAGTTAACTAGGCACAATACGCCTTTATTTACTTAAAAGAAAGCTCCTGCGAGCTCTTTAAAAATTACTACTAATCTATTAGGTCCTTACGTTCCTCTGTATAAGCGCTATATAAGAAAGTTACTTAATAGTTTATATGCTGAGCGCTGCTTTAATTAAGTTTAGACTAGTAGTTAAGGTGGCACTTACTGCAGTAGTTGCTTATCTTACATATACTATACTATTAACAACAATCTTGCTAATTATTTTATAGCTATGTATAAAAATAAAAAAGTAAGTTTTTAACTATTTAAGCTTCTTGCTTAGACTGCTAACTAGTTTTTAGGGATAGAATAATAATAAGTACTAAGTTAATAAGCATCAGCTGTTTAGCAACATTATTACTTACTATAAAAAAAATTAATAGTAGCGTTACGTCTACTAGAAAGCCTTTTACGCAGAAGCCTTTAGTTAAAGATTACTATGCTTAAGAAATGTTGTCTTGCGGTTTTGCCGCTTAGCTCCTACTGCCTACTCCTGCTTCTGCTCTAGTAAGCGCTTTTAATTTAGGATATAAGCTCTATAATACTGCATATAATTCTAGTTAACTTACAGTACAGCCTACTTAATAGCTAGCTTATAATTTATAATAGCTGCAGCAATAACAGCTTTAGCTATAGTAGTAATAGCAGTATTTTCTGCGTTAATTAAGAATTTAAAAACAGTATACTTATAGAGTACTACCTCCTCCTGCTCTATATTATTGCGTTCCTAATTGTTACCCTAATTGCTATACAACTTAGTTATATAGGCATAAGTACACTAGAGTAAGCTAATAATTATCTTATAATTCTATGTATAAAAGTAATAAATTAAATTTACGTTTCTATGCTGCTCGCCTGCAGATCCTAGCTATCTAAGCTAGAATAGCAAATAACGCGCTTAAGCTTGCTAAGGCTTAACAGGCTAAGTAAGACTTGCTAATAAAGTCTAGTATGTATAATAATTCTATTGCTTACTATTATGCTTGTTCTTAGATCTAGTCTTTAGTTTTTAGTTAGTTTAGCTTTTAATCTCCTGCTTTTTCTAAGCAATAAAGAAAAAACTTAGCCTAGTATATAAATCTTGCTGCTTAATATAGATCTTTTGCTTATTAATTATTATTACCTTTATTTAAGTACTTAACTTGCTAAAAGTTAAGCAACTGCTTAAACTTTTTAAACTGTTGTTAAGTAAGCAACTTAGTTAGTCTATTAGCTAGCATAATTGCTGTTTCTAAGTACTTAACTTAAAATTATCCTTTATCATATTCTTACTGCAGCTATATATTTTATATATCTACATATTTTAAACAAGTACTAATCTGCTTGTTCTTTCTAACTACAAGCCTAATTAGTTATTAATTATTACTTTAGACTATTTAAACTTCTCTTAGATTAAAAGATAGCTTATAAATTTTTTTTTTAAGGGATATAGCTTCCTTAGTAGTTTGCTTAAGGGCGAGCAGCTTAGCCTTAGTAGTCAACGTAGTTACTATAGTCTGCTAAGCCGCCTTCTAAAATATTAAACTACTATATAAAATAGCTATATATCTATAGAACAATTAACAAATTTTCTAATTATCTACAAAGAAAGCATTACCTGTGATTATTAGGTAGAGGCTATTGTAGTTCCTATATTAGATCGCATCCTTTCATGTCTAATAAAAGTATATAATTACCTGTTTAACAGCTTTTATATATTAATTACTAGAGTTTATAAGGAAGTGTAAGAGCTTTAAAATTAAATAAGCAACATCTAGTTAAAGCTTAATAGCTGTGTACAGCACTAATCTAACTTTCTTTTAGTAGGCCTTAATCTCTTGCTTAGTTGCTTTGCTAGTGTTCTTAATTAGCTCCCCAAATAGTAGTAGAGTCTTAAGAAAGCTGCTATCTTCTAGCTTAAGCTTCTTTATAATCTTGTTAATGTACATATTATATATAAGCGTAATTATTTGCTTTTCGCAATCTCTAAATACTTAAATACTAAGGAACTATTTAACTAATCCTTGTTCCTATATTTTATACTTATCTATAATCTTTAACTAAAAATCTAATGTCTTTTACTTATAATCTTTCGCAAAGCGCAGTAGGATATTATTTATATAAAATAAAACTAGGATCTTTCTTTTTTAATTTAAAAACAGGCAAGGCTCCTCTAGTAAAGTAATTAGTCTAATCTTCTTTAGTAATTCTAAGAACTCTTTATACTACAATAGTAGCAAGTCTTACAATTTATAAAGTGCGTAGTTAAGCTGTATATACTCTTTAGGCTTCTTAAAGCTATCTAGTATCTTACAAATTACTAGGTTGTCTACTGTAATTAATATATTAAGAAATGCTTCTATAACATTATATTACTTAATCTCTAAATTCTTTTTAACTATAATAGCTATTGCTGCTTTAAAGGACTTAACTGCTAACATAGTAGCATATGTTAAATTAATTAAGTCCTTCTTTTAAAGATTACCTCTTATAACAATCTACGCCTTACATTTAAAAAAAAAGCTATCCTAATTAAACTTATAAGTCTAAACCTACTTTATAAGTATTAGTTAATTATCTGCTTTTTTTTTTAATATTTTAGTCTAAGTCTTATTTTTACTTAACTAATTAATCTCTTTCCTGCAGGTATCCTTAAACAAGGCCCTTATAAGATGCTAAAGTAACTGCTTCTATGATTTTAGCAGTTTAGGTAGATCGTCGCAATGCAGTTAAGCATTTTCTATATTTAGTTTATGCTTAGTAAGCAAAGCTACTATAACTATATAATTAAAAGTCTTGTAGCTTACTTAGTCTTTCTAGGTTGCTTATATACCTAGCAGGTAGGTATTATAAAAATTATTTTATAATAAATTTTTATAATCTATAATTAATGCGTTAACACTACTTGTGCTTCTACTCTTTAGTTAATTATTAAAATTTTAGGTTGCGTTTTTATACTTACGCCTGCTGCCTAGCTTACGCAGTAGAAGATAATAATTTATAAACTAATCTAGGCTTTTGCTAGTAATCTTAGCACTACGTCTAGTAAGCAGAGGTTAAGCTTATAATTGCTTACTTTATCTACTATCTAAGACCTAGCATCTTGAACTACTAGATAATCTACAGTCTACAACTTGCTCTCCTTAAGCAAAGGTTCTATTTTAATTAGCTAGCGTATAAAAGTCTTTAGGTATAGACTATTAGACTAGTAATAAGTTATTAGGCTTATATAAAGAAGGCTCCTTACTTCTAGATATTAACAGGTTAGCTTCTCTAGGCAAGCGCACTGCTATTTAACTATTAAATACTCTACAATTAATCGCGTTGTCGCTCTCTAGAGTTTCTAGTTTAGGAGTTAGTTCTAAAGTAGCAAAACTAGTATCTTGCTGCTAATCTAAGCAAATTCCTAATAGTGCACTAGCCTTATGCTCTATTTACTTAGCGTCTTCTAATCTACTCTTATACTTACTAGGCAGGCCTTTCTTACTGCTTAAGATAGTAAATAGATTACTTTTAAGGTTTTTAGTAGTTAGCTGTGTTTCCTAATATGCTCTACCTTAAAAGGCTAGGAGGGCTTATAAGTTATCTCCTAGATTAACTAGCTTGCTATTATAAAGAATTTCTATAATTCTAATTACTTAATTTTTTATTAGCTCTTTTTTGCAATTTCTTTTGTAGAACAACTGTTTATTATAGGTTATATTATAAGTAGTAATTATCTAATCAAGGGTTAGTACCTATATATAGTATATATTAAAAGCTTAATAACTAACTAAACAACTAATATAGCCGCAAGGATTAATCTTAAATCCTTAATAATTACGCCTAGCTGCTTTCTCTCTATTTAATAGGTAGGCTTAGCAGCTATAGGCATAAAATCTACTCTAGTCTAGGCGTAGATTAGCAGTCTAATGTCTAATCTTTAGTAGTTAATAGTATTAGAAATATTTTCTTAACTATTCTTTAAGCACCTAGTTAAGAGATTAGTAGCTATAAGTTTTAGAAGGGCTTATTTTATACAAGTAAGCCGCTGCATTTATAATTACTAGCTAGAGCTTAGCTAGTAGATTTGTACTTATGCGCATCTTAATAGCTTTTGTAATTAGCTCTTAGCTAGCTCTCTCTGCTGAGCTATTAGGCTAATAAGTATATAGCGGTGGCGTTTTAATTACAATCTCTTTCTCTATTACTTAATCCTTATATCTTAATTTCCCTTTTTAAAGTAGTGTAGTAGTATTATTATTCTAATAGATCTCTATAATTTTTTGCTAATATTTCTTCTTAATCCTTACAGTAAAGCCTTGAATTATAGGCATAATATTATTTAGTGTCTTTAACTAGATATTATAATTGTACAGCTTGCCTAAGTAGTCTTTCTTAATAACTAGTGCCTATTTCTTAAGCAGTTAACTAGTTAAGAAATTAAATAGATCCTATAAGATTCTGTAAAAAAGTTAAAGTAATCTTTCCCTTAGTTGCTATAAGATTACTTATAAGGCATAAGCTGTTGCGTAGTAATTGCATTCTAATAGCTTCTTGCTAGTAATTTTAATGTTCTGCGCTAAGCGGACTAGGGCTTTAATAGCTCGTTGTCCTAGGTGTCCTAATTATTAATACTATAGATTCTTATTACTAGTGTACACCTAAGGTTTCCTCAATTATGCTATAGCGTTTACTAGCAGTAGTTAAGCAATTTAACAAAGAAGTTGCTTATATTTAATAAATAAGAAATTAAAGTAACACTCTAAGTTAATTAAAACAACGTTCTTCTTAATTATTCTAAATCTTATAGTGTAATTATATTTTAAGTACTAAATGCCTGCTTGCTTAAGCTGTGCTCTAAAGACAATATTAACGTAGAAGCCTAGTACAGACTTAATGTTAGTAAGAAGAAGATTAGCTGTCTTAGGGCTAGCCTTGCTATGCAGAACGTTCTTAAGCAGCCTATTTCTTATTTTAGCAACTAAAATAGATTAAGTGCCTGCCTCAACAGTCTTGTCCTTGATATCTTCGCAATAGGTGCCTAGTACTAGGTAATTAATACTATTAACTAAGTAGACTACTGCTCCACTATCTATAGTTATACAAAAGGACAACGTATAAGAAGTAAAGGTTGCACTAAATACGTTTAAACTAATTTCCTTAATTAAGTTCCTTAGGTCAATTAGCGCTAAAACTAATAAGCTAGAGTACGCTCTACTTAGTTTATTAGCAGCTAATCTACTAGTGCTAGCCTTCTAGCCCTTCTTCTTAATTTAGGTCTAAAGCGCTGCCTATCTGTTGCTATTCTATTACTTAACAATCTTCTTTTAACCGTCGTCTGTTAGTTTAATAAGTATTCTATTAGTAGGTATTTTTTTTTTAATTGCAGTTTAACGTCCTTTCTCAGCCTAAGGCTATATAAGACGTGCAGGCCGAGGCCTGCAGTTATCTACGTAGGTTTGTCTTCCAAGATATATACATAGAGGGGGTTATCTTAATACAGGTGAGGCTCTTAGCCTATTAGTGGAGGAGGAGGAGGAGGAGGAGAGGGAGGCTATATATAGAGCTCGGTCGCCTAAACAGGCAATTGCATCTAGTTTTTAGTAGTTCCTTTGTACCAAGCCTGTGTACTGACTTTAGTTTCTTAAATAAAGGCTAAAGTAGTCTTAATACCTAGGTCTGTTTGGAATAGATATTACAGAGAAATTGGCTCTGTACAGGAGTCTTAGAGTATTGCCCTGTTATCCTTATATAGTTGGCATCTAAGGAGTATGTAGGCTGTGTCCTGTGTAGCTTTATAGTTACATGTGCAAACTTTAGAGTCTACTAAATTTCTCTTAAAAAGGTAGCTTCTTAGGTAGCAGTGTCCTAGTTTAAGTTAAAAAGCTAGATATATCTCTTCTTGTTGTAGGAGTAGGTATCTGCTTTCTTACTTTCTACTTAAATGTTGCTAAGTAGGTATTTAGATTTTTACTAATTGCTTTTCTTTTGTACTTTTTAAATAGGCTTAACTAATTAGCGCTAGCTAGATGTTTAATTTGCGTGCTAATAACTGCTAGGCTTATTTTATCTGTTAGGGGGGTTATTTTTGTAGCCTCTTTTGCAAAGGAGTCTGCTTTTTTATTTTCTAGTATATCTTAGTAGCCTAGGACCTATTATAGCGTAAGGGAGACGCCTTTTTCTTTAAGTTAAATTGCTGCCTTAATACACCTAATTTGCTACTCTTAGCTAGGGTTATTTAAGGTGCTCTTTAATTAAAATAGAGCTGCTTAGTTATCTACATATATTGTAACGCTCTAGTAGTCGTCTATAAGGCTAACTGCTTTCTCTAGCCTTAAAGTAATACCTTCTAGTTCGCTGTTGTAAACTAGCTAGTTATTTTCTATATTATATTGTAGTTCCTTTATAAGTGTAGCTTCTTTATAGAAAGCAACGCCTACGCGAATTCCTTTACCTTTCTTTGTTGCTAAGGCGTCTAAGTATATTAAAAAGAGGCTGTTATTAACTAATAGCTTCTTGTAGAATTCTACTTCTAAGTCTTTTAGCTTATTTAATATTTAAACTTTGTATAGAGTTCTAGCGTTCTATAGCGTGTAGGCGTACTGTTGCAGTTTCTCTGTGTTAGAGATAGCTAAGGAGATAGACTAAGTTATTTAGTTAAGTTAGTTGCCTCTATTGCTAGTTATAGCATTCTTTATAGGGTAGTTTATATCAAGTAAAGTAGATCTAAACGCATATTGTCTAATAAAGTTGTTAAGCCTAACTCTAGGTAGGTAAAGAGCAGCTTCTAGTTCGCTTAGTATTGCAGGAGATAATTTAAAAGTCCCTAGAATCTTTCTACAGGCCTAGTTTTAAAGTTTCTGCCTGCTATTAAAGACGTGCTATTGTCTTTTCTAAAATAATTAGCATTTGTAATCTGCTACACTTGTAATATAAGCTAGATATAATTGCCTTATTGCTCTAGGTAAGAGGCCTTTATTTATATTAGCTAGCCTGCTTGGGCGGGAAAAGGATTAAGTTGCTTGTTATATCCTTATGTGGCAGTGATCTTTAAACTTTAAAGTATTATTAAACAATATGCTAAGCTATCTAACTAGTCTTTTTAGTTGGAAGGTCTTCTTTGTAGGTAGCGTAAAGAATCTACTAGTGTCCTTTTCTAATCTTGTCTAATTAGCCAATTTTGTTTTTAAGCTATTAAACTTAATAGCTAGCTTCTTTGCTTAGCTAAAGAGATTTGCTAGTTTTCTTTCTAGTAGTTTAATGTTTTTCCTAATAGATGTTGTTAATATAGAGATCTGCAGGTCATCTATATAGGATAAGGAGTATATATTATTGTTTGCTGTAATTAATTAGAATAGCAGTTTCGTATAAATAAGGAATAGAATAGGCGATGCTAGGCTTCCTTATAGCGTACTAGTATTAACTTCCTGTAGTTTCTCTGTTTGCCTATTAAAGAATAGCTCTAGTAGCCTTTTAGTAAGAAATAACTTAGTCTATAATATAAGGCAGGTTAGTAGTTGTTAGTTGTACATGTTCTCTAGCAGCTTGTTTCTAAATAAATAGTTAAAGGCGCCTCTAATATCTAGAAAGGCAGTTAAGGTAACTCTTTTCTTTTGCCTCTATTGTTGAATATTGTTGTAGAAAAGTAGTGCAGCATCAATAGCTAATTTTTTAAGCCTGCCTCCTATTTGTGAAGGGTAGAGTAGATCTGTTACTTTGCGTAGAGCCTCTCTAGTGCCTTCCCTAGGCAGCACAGAAGAGAGATAACTCTATATGCCTTTAGGATTAAGTAATTAGGCTTATTTAGTTTCCTTAAAATAACTCCATTAGCCTTTCTCTAGCACCTTGGTTAGTATCCTAAGTTAAAGAGCGTTAAATAGACTTTATAAAAGGTGTTTAGTTAGTATTCGTACGCTATTAAGATAACTTCTTAGCTAATTCTATTAGGTTTTAGTGAGGTGGCTTTTATCTTTTTGCAGGCAGTGTAGAGTTCTTCTCTAGTTAACGTTAGCTACTTCTATTTGTTGTTTCCTTAGTAGTTGTTAAGCCTTAGTGCTAGTGTAGTAGGAAGTAGTAAGAATAGTTCCTCTCTAAAGATTTGGCATTTCTCCTTAAAAGATTTCTTGCTTTTAATAGCTAGGTTTCTTGTTAAGAGGTTATTTTTTGTATAGGCTATAGCTTTAAATATCTCTTTAGGTGATTCGTTTTAGAGAAACTATTCCTAATAGTTAAGTTTAGCCTTTCTAATAGCTTTAAGGTAATTATTCTTAGCAAGCAAGTAGTCTCTTTTTTATAAGTATAGAGTATTGTCTTCTCTCCTTGCTATTTGTTTGTAGTCTTAATAGGCTCTATGTAAGCTAGCCTTAAGAATATCTAAATTACTAGACTACTAAGGCTTTAGTTTTGGCTTTTAGTTTACAAGTAGAGTAGATTTTATAAGCAATTTTTAAATAGCTGTTGTAAGATCCTCTACTATTTTGTCTAAGCTTTCTTCTAAAGGATTATTAAGTTCTATAAGAAGTTGCCTTAAGAGGTTGTTAGACGCTTATAGTATAGCTAGTACTTAATTCTCTAGCTTTACTTGCAGTATTTTTTTCTTGTAAAGTAGTTTTAAAAAGATTCTAGTTTTTTTTTTTGTGTTGTATTTCTTTGGTTAGCTAGGTAGCTAACCTTAATTAGTAATGCTAAAGAGGATAGCGTAATGGTCTAATCTAGTATCTAGGATAGCTTGCTAGTCTATTATAGTAGACGCTATACTGTTTGTTAAGAAAGTAAAGTTAAGTACACTTTCTTTTTTTATGCAGCCTCTAAAGAATGTTCTAACTTCTATAGTATTTAATAGAGTAAGGTTCTAATTGTCTATCTACTTTACTAAATCTTCTGCTTGTTAATTTAGGTTGCACTCTTGTATGCTCTATCTAGGGTGGTAGCAATTAAAATCCCTTAGGATATTTAAATAAGATTTTATAGACTCTTCTAAAAGGCGTCTTTAGATTATTGTTGTATATAAGCCTAATTTTAGGCTTTTTTTGTTGTAAATGTTGTAAATGTAGATTTTCCTTAAGTTAAGGAGTAATAAAATTGCTTAAAAGTCGTTGTTGTTGCTAATGTAAGAATTAACTTCTACTTTTATATACTTTTAAATATAGAATAAAGTTCTTGGTTGTAGTCCTCTATAGGTTAGTAAGATTTAAATAAAGTCTAAGTAGGTAATTAACCTAGTATTCTTGTATAGCCCTCTTACTAACTACAGCTCTTGTATTGCAATTATCTTAGCGTTTGTTCTAATAGCTAAGTTAATTGCGTTTTCTATAGCAGGGCTACTTTTATTAACATTTATTTGTAAGACTTTAATTATACTAATTAGTTCAATTAGTTCTAGTTGTCCTAGCTTGTAAGATATTGTATTTAGGGCTATTAGCCGCGTGAGGTTTATTGCAGTTAGCACACTTAAATATAGTATAAATATAGGCTTTCTCTTTACTAGTGCAGGATTTGCACTTGTGCTAGTTAGCGTAGTAAGGCTCGCTGCAAATTTAGTAGGCTATTTTTAAGCATTTATTCTCTAGGTGGCCGAATCTCTAGCAATTAGTGCATTGCCGTAAGATATTAACCACTCGTAGTTTTTCTGCTCTAAGGCTTTCCCCTAGGATATAGAGTTTCCCTCTAATAGCCCTCTGAGCCTCGTCCTCTGTAGCAAAGGCTATGCAGGCTAAGCTAAAGTTGTAATATCCTCTTTTATTTTTAGATATAAGCTAAAAAGATTTACCTATTACTTTAAGACCTTTGTTAAAAGTTTTAATCTCTTCTTTAATAGTCTTAAGGCTGTGATTTATAGGCAGCCTAAAGATAACAACTTGAAACTAAGGCGTAATAAGCTAGGCAGCCTTAAAAGTTGTAATATCCTGCTATATTGCTTGATTTTTAAGAAGATATTTTGCCTTAAATGCTAGTGTAGTTGTAATAATTTTGTTTCTTTTTAAAAATTTTGTAATTAAAGCAACTATAGGTAATAGTACTGCTTCTTTTGTTGCAAATGCGTTGTTAAAGGCGTTTCTAAGATTGTAGGCGTTAAAGTCTTCTAGGGTTTTACTAACTAGGACTAGTTAGCAATCTTTTAGGCTAGTAGCCCTTGGTTTTTGAGTCCTTTGTATATTTGTCTATGGTTGATTTTTGTTGTTGCCTGCTATAGTAGCGTAGGAGGCTTGGATAGGCGTGTTCTGTATAGGCAAATTTTCTCTCTAAGCTCTCTTAAGGCGTTAGAGAGGCTTAATATTTAGTCTGCTAAGATAGCAGTGTTTTTCTTATTTACTCTACTATTTTCTATATAGTCTCTAAGACCTCTACTAGGTCTAGTAGGCTTGTTTGCTAAGTAAGGTTGTTTTTAGCTAAGTTAGCAGCTTAAATTACTAGGTTTCTAGCAATTTCAAGCGCCTCTTCAACTAAGGAGGCTTTTGGTGTTTTATTCCCAATTAGGAATTAAGGTATAGCTCTTATAAAAGGGAAGAAATTGCTCCTAGTTTAATTGTGGTTAGGCCTTTGTGGTTCCTCCTCTAGGGTTTGCCTTTCTAGGCGCGGCGTAGTAGCTTGGCCGTTCTCTACTGTTATATTGTTGTCCTCTATCTCTATTTGTTTCTTATTTGTTCCTCCTAAGTCTCTAGAGGCAATTCGTTTTTTATTGTTTTTTGTTATTGTTGTTGTTATTTCTTGGTAGATTTGAGCTTTGATAAGCTTCTCAACTTCTATTGGCTCTAGATGCCTTGGCATGTACGAAAAGTATCGCAATCGATTCCTCGTGGTTGTTTCTCCTAGATCCGGTTGTTTCCAAGCAGTTTCCAGAAAAGTCGACGTTGGTGTGTTGTATTAGTAGGTATTAATTCTATAACTATAGTTTAAATTTAGAAGTAGTTGTGCAGTGTCTAAGAGTGCTTACTTAGCTTATAAAAGTAAAAGTGTAATTACTTACTTCCTTTGCTTAGCTGTAAAACTTTTAATAATTAAGCTATTTTTAATCTAGATCTAGTTTAGAACACTGCGTGTTCTTTTTCTTTTAAAGAAGTAATTAATTAATCCTATAATAAAATACTAACAATCTTTCTTAGATTGTTAAAGGTTAATTAAGCTCTACTAAGCGCTATTACTTATAACAGCTTATTGCGCTTTTCGCGCAACTAGTCTAGTACAATCTTAGTGCCTAAGGCGTTTAAAAAATTAGTAACTGCTAATAGCCTAACAACTT
The DNA here is from genome assembly GCA_009289805.1 of Alternaria gansuensis. Classification (NCBI taxonomy): domain Eukaryota; kingdom Fungi; phylum Ascomycota; class Dothideomycetes; order Pleosporales; family Pleosporaceae; genus Alternaria; species Alternaria gansuensis. The sequence goes on along the minus strand of WBOK01000219.1, from coordinate 23,749 downwards.
TAGAGAGCGAGTAGATTGTTGCTTGTTAATACAGAAGCTGCCACTTAGTAAACTAACGCTTAAAGCCTATTTGTCCTTAGCAAGCTTTATCTAGGTAGGATCTATATTGCGCCCTAATTAAATACTAAGTATTCTAATCCGTAGGAGCAAGATCCTTCTTTAGAATCTTTACTAAAGCTTATAGACTAGTAAGGTTTTAAGTAATTATGCTTATTAAGGCGTTTAACAGTAGGTCTAGATATACAATCTTGCTAATCTAGTCTTTAATATTAGTAATCTTAGCGACTTTCCTTATTTATTAAGCAGTGTGTACTTTGTACTTATTAAATAGCTTATTATAATTATTCTTTACCTTTTGATGTGACCACACATTTTGTAGACACCTTTTTGGTAAAAAAGGATTTATTGCTAACAACAGGTATCCGGGCTTATGCCCCTTTATTCGGCATTGCCGGCACGCAATTGGTGTGTCGCATGTTTAAATAGAAACAAAGATGCGCGATATCCCTCTAACTAACCCTCTTGACTAATAACTATTTACTGCTAACTATTTACCGCTGACCGCAACTTTTGTTGTCCTGTCGCTATCCTAGTAGTGTTGCGGTTGCGGCGTTTAGTGCCTATTCTTAGATGTAAATAAACAACAACAGCATTAATATTTATATACACCTCTTCTATCTCTAAAGGCAACTTATAAAATCTTCCTGCTTGTTAGTTTATCTTAGCTACTTAATAGCTATTTTAACATGCCTTTGCTCTTTATAAAGCTACTCCTAAGTCTCTTTATTAAGGTTGCATTTGCGCAGGAGGAGATTGCTAAAGTAATACACCTTTACTATACTTAAACTATTAATATGCGCAGTGTATATAGTGTACTAGCTAAACTAGCCTTTTATAGTCCTTATTATAACCTTAACATCTATTACACTAGACGCATTAAAGATGTCTTAACTATAGTTATATTCTAACCTCTGTACTAACTTAACTACTATAGAGACTATTGCTACTAGCTTCTTTTTAACTAATAGAGGTGGCTGTTTAATAACAGTAAATGCTAGCTTTGTAATCTACTACTATTGCTTTTATATAGTAACTTAGTAAAGTCTAACTTTATTTAATATAAACTATTAGTCTTTGTATTAAAAGGGGAGAAGAATAGTCTAAGCATTATATTATTTGTATACAAGTTATTTATATACAGTACTATATAGTGTAAAAAACTCTAAAGGTAAGAAGTAGCAGGCAAGAAGCTTTTATAAAGAAGTATTACAGGCTCTTGCTGCAGTAACGTATATGTCCTTACCCTCCTCCTCTATCTCTATCGCAATCTTATTGCTAGCTATAGGCTAGCAATTGCTGTTAAACACGTTTTAATTAGTATCGTTTTTTAGTACCTTTAGCAAATTTTTTTAACTTTAATTTTCGCTTAGTAGTTTAAGCTTTTCTGCTCTAAGCGCTTAGCGCGTAGACCTTATCTACCTACTGTTCGAATCTTATTAACTACACATAATCTTTTTTTTGACTTTTGCGACTGATTAGTAGAGGGTACCTGCTTTTCACTTTTTTTGGAAACCCCATTTTGACTACAACAACAACCACCACCTTTGACACCTTAAAAATAAATAATTATTCTTTTTATACTTAGCGTTAATTGTATAAGCCTTGTATTTGTATTAAGCAATTTTGTAGTCCTCTTGTTCTTAAGCGCTTGCGCCAGGTAGTAGAGCAACAGGCTCTTTAATATCCTTAGGCAACTTAGGATACTAAGGCTCCTAGTAATCTATTAAGCGCACGTCTAGGAGATTAGGATTAACCTAATCCTAGATGCCTTTCTCTAAGCAGTGCAGTTTTAATAGAGTAAACTAGGTTAGCTAGTCCAATTAAGCCTTAAGAATTACCCTTAGGGCAATAAGCAGTGTATTAGAGAGGTCTATCTTAATAAGATGCTTTGTAAGATTAAGACGTAGATTATTATTAAGGTAAGGGCGGGATTAGTTAGTTAGTAGCTGCGTTAACAATAACAGTAGCCTGTAGGTTGTAGAATAAATTAATAGGAGGTTGATTGTATAATTAAGTAAGTAAAAGGTATAGCAGCCGCAGTAATCGGCTGGCCGTGCTGTAGGAAGAAATAGAGGAGAGTAAGTTAATAATTAAATAGTTAACCTTCTAGCTTGCTAATTGCGCAGTAGGAATTAATACTACAATTAAGCAGCTAGGCTTATAAGTGTAGGAGCTAAGAAAGAGCAATTATTTAATTACCTTAGTGGAAAGTAAGTATATTAATTAACTAAGTGCCACAACAAAGTGTCCAATAACTACTAAAGAGACATAAAACGATCTCGCCCGTTTATATAGACGCTAGCGGGGCCGTCACGTGAACAGCTTACCTGGATCACCTGATCAACAGGGTGATCCGCATGTCAATACTCCAATATTATCTTACTTAGTATAGGCTAACAATTAGCTATATATACAGAGGGGTGACAAAAAAAAGAAATCAAAAAAGTTATAGTTTTCAAAGGTTTATATCTCCATAAATACAAGGGCTATACTAAAAAGAGTTAGTGATTTGAAAAGCCAAGAACCTCTTCTTTAGAATAGGCTGCTTAGTAAGCTGCTTAGTCAGCATAATTGCTCTCAATCTTCGCAGTGAAAATGTAGGCTTAGAAACTTGGGAATATATTACAACATAACTTTTTTTTGAATGTGTAAAGATCGCTATAATTTACATATAATAGATAAGACAAGCTAATTTTCTTTCTGTATAAGTTTAAAGGTAATTATAAAAATATACCTAAAGAAGCAATAGGCCTTTTAGCTAAAGCGTTTCTTAGCAAAGCCTACACGTTTTCTATAGGATTTAGATTAGGACTATAAGCAGGATGCTTAAAAAGTAATATCTGATTTCTAGAAAACTAAGATAAAACTTCTGCAGTTTTATGAATCTTGGCGTTATCTTGCTGAAACCTCTAGCTAATATAGGAGTTAGTAAGTGGCTTCAATATATAGAAAAAGACTTTAACTTTATAATTTGAATATAGAGTAATAAGCCTCTAAATAGAAAAATAAAGTATATATAACTTACCTTTTTTTATCGCAGGTTTTACTATAGGAATTAAGATCTTTTTAATATAGTCTTAATTCCTAAAAGGAGTAGTAATTAAACGGCTTTTAATTACTACTAGTTTGGATCTTCCACCTATCCAAATTGCACCCCAAACTTGAATAGAAATATCTTGACCTATAACTAGATTAGTAAGTATTCTAAAAATAGATTAAAATAATAAAAATGTTAAAGATATAATATAGTTTATTATTTAATAATTAGCGTTTTTTAGAACTCACTTGTATTTGTTGCAGAAACAATTTTCTTTCCTATTCTATTATTATGCTTTGTTTGATAGTATTCTGTCCTAGCACTGTGCCTACGCTTAATAGCAGACTCGTCTAAAAATATAACTTTATAAAAGTTTATATTTTTGATGTTTTTAAGTGTTTGCTTAGCGTAAATGTAATGATTATAAGCTTTTTTAGTGTCTAAAGGCGTCTTTTTTCGAGAAATATAAGTAGAATAGTTCTCCTTCTTTAGAAAGCGTTGTACGCTTCTAATTGAAAGATCTATACTATTTCCTTCAAAAGATTAAGTTATTACGTAATTAGTGCTTACGTAAGCAACCCCTATTTTTTTAATCCTTTTATTAAACTATAAGGAAATAAGAAATATTACTCCAAAATCTGCTCACATCATGCTTACGTAAGCTGATTGAACTAATATTTTTCTCGGCCCTTTTTATAGGTTCATAAAAAAGATATGCCAAAATCTATTTTTACTTTTTTTTTCAACATATTTTGAGCGAGATAACAGGCGCAATTGTGCTGACTAAGCAGCTTGAAATCACTAACTTTTCTTAGCCTAGCCCTTCCAGTTACTAAAATATAAAGCTTTGAAAACTATAACTTTTTTGATTTCTTTTTTTTTGTCACCCCACTGTAATTACTAGCTAGAGCTTAGCTAGTAAATGAGCGCTTATGCGCATTTTAATAGCTCTTATAATTAACTTTTAGCTAGCTCTCTCTAATAAGCTATTAGGCTTATAAGTATATAGTAGTAGCGTTTTAATTATAATTTTTTTTTATTACCTATTCTTTATATCTTAATTGCCTTCTCTAAGGCAGTACAGCAGTTTTATTATTTTAATAAATTTCTATAATCTTTTGCTAATATTCTCTCTTAATCCTTTTAGTAAAGCCTGTAATTATAATTATAATATTATTCAGTATTTGTAACTAGATATTATAAATATTCAGCTTCCCTAAGTAGTCTTTTTTAATAATTAGTGCTTATTTCTAAAATAGTTAACTAGTTGGAAAGTATAACAGATCTTATAAGATGCTATAAAAAAAATAAAGTAGTTTTTTTTTGCTATAAAATTACTTATAAGGCATAAGCTGTTGCAAAGTAACTACATTCTAATAGCTTTTTACTAGTGATCTTAACGTTCTACGCTAAGTAGACTAAAGCTTTAATAGCTTATTATCTTAAGTGTCTTAATTATTAATACTATAGATCTTTATTACTAATATGTACTTAAGGTTTCCTTAACTATGCTACAGTTTTTACTAGCAGTAGTTAAGTAATATACAAGAGAGTTGCTTGTATTTAATTAATAAAAAGTTAAAGTAATACTCTAGGTTAATCAAGATAACGCTTTTCTTAATAATTTTCAATTTTGTAGTATAATTATATCTTAAGTACTAGATGCTTGCATGCTTAAGCTGTGCTTTAGAGAAAATATTAACGTAGAAGCTTAGTACAAACTTAACATTAGTAAGTAAAAAATTAGCTATTTTAGGGCTAGCTTTACTATACAAGACGTTCTTAAGTAGCCTATTTTCTATTTTAGTAACTAGAATAGATTAAGTGCCTACTTTAATAGTCTTGTCCTTAACATCTTTGCAATAAGTGCCTAGTACTAAGTAATCTTTGCTATTAACTGAGTAGACTACTACTCTACTATCTATTATTGTATAAAGGGACAACATATAAAGGGTAAAGCTACACTAAATACGTTTAGACTAATTTCCTTTATCAAGTCTTTTAAGTTAATTAGTGCTAAAAGTAATAAGCTAGAGTATGCTCTACTTAGTTTATTAGCTGCTAATCTGCTAGGCCTAGACCTCTCACCCTCCTTCTTAATTTAGGTTTATAGCGTTGCCTATCTGTTACTATTTTATTACTCAATAATCTCCTTTCATTGTTGTCTAATAGTTTAATTAGTTTTCTATTAATAAAGTTTAATTGTAAACCTATAGTTTTAAGTTAGAAGTAGTTGCGTAGTATTTAAGAGTATTTGCTTAGTGTCGCATCTATGACGTACCATCCTCAAGGCCCAAGGCCTCCTTGGCACTGAGCCTAGGCGCCTGTCAGCTTACGCGCTGAGCGCGCGCTAGCTGACCTCACGTCAGAGTATCTACGCCGAACTCACGAGCTTACACCCGAGCTCGGCAGGATACGTGTCAAACTCCTCTGAGTTTGACAGCAGCCTTTCTAGGTCAGGTCTGTATAAATAGCACGTCTCAGACGCAGTTAGAAAGGCAGAATTAGAATTAATCATCCGGTTCTCCTAAACCACTGCTACCAGCTCCTTGTTCTCCACACTTAGCTTATAGAGATAAAAGTGTAATTGCTCACTGCTCTTGCTTAGCTATAAGACATGTAATAATTAAGCTGTCCTTGATCTAGATTTAGTTTAGGATACTGCGTGTTTTTTTTTTAGAAAGTAATTAACTAATTTTGCAACAAAATACTAAACAAAAATTCTAAATTATTAAGAATTTATTAGGCTTTACTAAGCGCTATTACTTATGCTAGCTTATTACGCTTTTTGCGCAACTAGTCTAGTATAATCTTAGTACTTAAGGTGTCTAAAAACTTAGTAACTGCTAACAGTCTAACAACCTTAAGTAGTAAGTAGATTATTATTTGTTAATATAGAAGCTGCTACTTAGTAAACTAACGCTTAGGGCCTAATTGTCCTTAGCAAGCCTTTTCTAGGTAAAATCTGTATTACGCTTAAATTAAATACTAAGTATTTTAATTTGTGAGAGCAAGATTCTTCTTTAAAATCTTTACTAAGGCTTAAAGGCTAGTAAAGATTAAAGTAATTATGCTTATTAATATATTTAACAGCAGGTCCAGATATATAGTCTTGCTAATCTAGTTCTTGATATTAGTAGTCTTAGCAACCTTTCTTATCTATTAAGTAGTTTGTACTTTATACTTACTAACTAGCTTATTGTAATTATTTTTTTTATACTTAGTATTACTTGTATAAGCTTTAAATTTGCGTAAAGCAATTTTGTAGTTCTTTTATTCTTAGGCGCTTGCGCTAGGTAGTAGAGCAATAGGCTCTTTAATATTCTTAAGCAACTTAGAATACTATAGCTCCTAGTAATCTTTTAAGTGCACGTTTAGAAGATTATAATTAACCTAATTATAAATGCTTTTCTTTAAGCAGTGTAGTCTTAATAGAGTAAACTAGGTTAGCTAGTCTAATTAAACCTTAAGGATTACCTCTAAGGTAACAAGCGGCGTATTAAAGAGGTCTATATTAGTAAGATACCTTATAAAATTACGACGTAAGTTCTTATTAAGGTGAGCGCGGAATTAGTTAGTACCTATGTTATCTATAATAGTAGCCTGTAGGTTGTAGGATAGATTAGTAGGAGGTTAATTATATAATTAAGTAGGTAAGAGATACAGTAGCTGTAGCAATCTGCTAGCTGTACTGTAGAAGAAAATAGAGGAGAGTAAAGTAATAATTAAACAGTGAACCTTCTAGCTTGCTTATTACGCAGTAGGAATTAAAAATATAATTAAGCAGCTAGGCTTATAACTATAAGAGCTAAGAAAGAGCAATTGCTCAACTATTTAAGTAAAAAGTAGGTGTATTAATTAACTAAGTGCTACAATAAAGTGTCCAATAACTACTAAAGAGATATAAGACGATCTAGCCCTTTTATATAGACGCTAGCGGGGCCGTCACGTGAATAGCTTACTAGGATCACCTAATCAACAAGGTGATCCGCGTGTCAATACTCTAACATATAGTTAGTATAGGCACGTGCTAAGCCTAAAACAGCTCTACTATATTTACGCTTTAATAGTAAAAAGTAAGTAAGATTAAAAAGCTATAACAAGTAAAAAAAGTGTGTAGGTATATAAAGAAAAATAACAGTCATCTAAATCAAAGATTTTTAACAATTAATAAAATAGTAGCTCTAATAGCTATAATAATAAGCAGTTGATACTTACCAATAGTATACATGTTCATATAAGTATTAAAGTGATTTAAGTAGGTAAAAGCAAGCTAATTATTTATTTAGCTATTAAGAATAAATTAATGAACCTAGTTAGCAGTCAAATGTTAAAACTAAACTTTAATAAGTAGGTTGCTTAAAAAAATAATAAAAAGTAGTATCTAGCAACCTAACACGACTACGCCTGAGATTATAGTAGCTTATTTATAGCTACCTAGATGTATCTACTTCTCTTTACTCTATCTCTTGAAGTCTATAATAACTAACTAAAATAATATCTTGCTTATTCTAAAGCTAGTCTTGTCATAGTTACAAATATTATTGTTTATAACACTCTACTTCTACTTTATTATCTAGAATAAGTTAAACTAGCGCTAAATAACTTCTTATTTTTTTTAGGCAGCTTACTAGTAATTATAAAAACAGATCTAGCGCGTATAGAGCTTAATACTCTGCTTAATAAAGTTATTTATTTTTAAGGTATCAAAGGTGGTGGTTGTTGTTGTAGTCAAAATAAGTTTTCCAAAAAAGTGAAAAGTAGCTGCCCTCTATTAATTAGTTGCAAAAGTTTAAAAAAGATTGTGTGTAGTTAATAAAATTCAAACTGTAAGTAGATGAGGCCCACGCGCTAAGCGCTCAGAGCAGAAAAGCTTAGACTACTGAGCGAAATTAGGGGTAAAAAATTTGCTGAAGGTACCAAAAAACGAAACTAATTGAAACGTGTTCAACGGCGATTGCCAGCCTATGACTGGCAACAATAAAGTTACTAATTTAGTTCTTACTAATAATGTTGCTAGCGCGCTTATTCAACAGTTTTTAAGCTATTACTTAGATATTAAGCTTTATAAGCATAAATCTATACGTAGACTCTTTAAAGGTATACTTAACTATAGCCTTCTGATCTAAATTATTCAGGCGCCCTAAGTTTAGTTAACAGTTGCGTTATATGTATCTCTTAGCGCGTTAATGCTGAAAAGTAAATTTAACAAGATTATAAATTCTAGTAGTATAATAACTACTTTCAACGCGTTAGAAATTAATCTTAATAAGAGCAAGATGTAAATCTGCTTAAGCTTACGTAGATTAGGCGTTGTGTTGTTAAGGCATCTCGCGTTTTTTGTGTCAACGTTGACGCGTTAGTGAGGATACGCTCGCTCTCTTAGTGCGCTCGCTCGCTTGTGAACTACGTTAGTTATATTCTAGCTTTTATACTAGCTTAACTACTAAAGAAACTATTGCTACTAGCTTCTTTGCAACTAACAAAAGTAGCTACTTAATGTTGCGAATTGACTTCCGGGCTCATAACCTGTTGTAGATTCAATTTCTAAGGCTTGTAACCTAATAGAGATTGAGGAGGAGGTACGGAAGTACAACGATAAGGAAAAGAGAATAAAATAGAGACTAGGAGAACAGAGTGATTTGAGTCTTATTATTGTATTATAAAACTGCTCAATTGAATATTGTAGTTCTCTTAGTTGAACTCCCTCTTGACTCTCTTGGTTTCTAACTACAAGCCAAACTACAGGCTATATATACTGCTAAATAGCATTCTGGAAAGATCTATACTTACGCAATAGCTTGCGTAGTAGATGATGCAATATCTCGCAATCTTATGTAATCTTACTTAATAGATTGCGTAGTTGCTGTAGATTAACTGATAACAATAATAAGTGGTACTAGTAGCGTAATAGCTTCTAATAAATCGTAGGTTGATTGTAGATTCCAGGTGTGATTTTGAGCACCTGGATTCTGTGGAGAAACAGCTAAGTAGCTTAATCTCCAACACTTAACAACAGTAAATGCTAGCTTTGTAATCTACTACCCTAGGCTCTAGTATAGTACCTTAGTAAGGCCTAACTTTATTAAATATAAGCTATTAGTCTTTGTGTTAAAGAAAAAAAATAGTCTAAGCATTATATTATTTATATGTAAGTTGTTTATATGCAATTTATTTGTATAAAAGTTGTTTATATGCAGTACTGTGTAGTATAAGAAATTCTAAAGTTAAGAAGTAGAAGGCAAAAAGCTTTTATAAAGAAGTCTTATAGGCTCCTACTATAGTAACGTATGTATTTTTACCTTCCTCCTCAATCTCTATTGCAATCTTGTTACTAGCTATAGGCTGGTAATTGCTGTTAAACACGTTTTAATTAGTGTTGTTTTTAAGTACATTTGGCAAATTTTTTAAACTCTAATTTTTGCTTAGTAGTCTAAGCTTTTCTGCTCTAAGCGCTTAGCGCGTGGACTTTATCTAATCTCTTGTTCAAATCTTGTTAACTACACACAATCTTTTTTTTTTGACTTTTTCAACTCATTAGTAGAGAGTAGCTGCTTTTCTCTTTTTTAAAAACTCCATTTTGACTACAACAACAACCACCGCCGTTAACACCTCAACAATAAACATAACATTCATAGAACTAGCTTTATTATAAGTAGGATTCTATTATAGTAAGTTATTACAGGCTTAGACAAAGTAAAGGAATTAAAAAAGATTGAGCTAGGTGATTAAGAGTAAGTTATGTTAGTGTAAGCTATTAGCGCGATAGGAAAGCGTATTCTAGCCTTTTCTATCTTTGTAGGCAAGGTTCTAATCTCCTCGTAGTTTATAAAGGACCTGCTACGCAACTAGGTAATCTAAGCTAGTTTTAATAGCTAGATAAACAATAAACTAGCGCTGAACAAGCTCTACTACTTCAAACTTTATGCGCATCTTGTAAGAACGCATAAGTTACTTTTTATTAATAGCTATAAGAGCTACTGCTTAGTAGAATCTCAAGATCTTGATAAAAAGAAGAAAATAATCATTTTTTGTATGCCACTGCAATTGTTACACTTTTTATAGCCTCTTAATATAGGCTGCTTCTTACTGTTAAAGCGCGCGTATAGTAACGCTATCTTAGCCTTAGCGTGTTGTCGCATCTACTATGTTAGCAAAGAAACCTTTTTACTAGCGTTGTAAAAGGCCTATAATAGAATAATTATAGCAGATAATATCTATGCAGGCTTTTAAGGTGATATACTGGTGCTTAATAATCTTTACGCTATCTTATTATAGCTTAACGTCGTGCTACGTACGCCTACTTTACTAGCAGAAGCAAGTACTACGCAACGCGCGCGAAATAAAGGAGTAAGCTACACTTATTTGAAACTGCATGCAAATCTAGTAAGAGTCTTTTAAAGATTCTCTTAATAAGCAAGTATAGTAGTTAACAAAAGAGGCCTAGCAGATAGCTTACAATATAGTGTTAGTGTAGAAAAATATTAACTACCTTTAAGATACTATTAAGGCCTTAACAAAGCGCTAAAGTTAGAAGCATCACTACGTACAAGTGGAGGAGACTTTTATAGCTAGTTAGGTAGCTAATTAGGTAGCTATAGGCTAGAAAATAGGTTATGGGAACCCATTCTTGGGTTAGGGTTAGGTTGTGGTCGCACAGACTAGTAGTTGTAGTTAAGTTGTAGTCGCACGGACTAGTAGTTGTGGTTAAGTTGTAGTCACATTAACTAGGTAGTAAGGTTAGGTTGTAGTTATATTAACTAGGTAGTAAGGTTAGATTGTAGTTACATTAACTAGGTAGTAGGGTTAAGTTAAGGTTGTAACTAAATTAGTGCTTACTAAGCTTACCTCTCCTAATGTTACCGAATTTTCAGTTAATCTTAGCTAATTATTACAGCTGATTATTATAGTAACTACAACACAACCACTTCCCTCTATAACCTAACTACAACCTAACTACAACCTACAGTCTGTACGCTATAACCTAACTACATCCACAACCACTAGTCTGTGTAACCTATCTACAACTTACGTCCGTGCAACTACAACTTAACCACAACAACTCTTTTTTACGCATAGACTAGTGGTTGTAGTTATGTTGTAGTTAGGTTAGCTTATGTAAGACCTAACCACAACCTAACCCCAACCTATTTACTAGCCTAGGTTGCTAAGATAGAGAGTAGTAGTTGTAAAGAGGGTGCAACACCTACAAAGAAGGTGTATAGTAAAAGGCGCTGTAGATATTGCAGCTAGATTAAACACAACTCTCGCACCTGCTAGGTAGAATTAGAGGACATACACGATAGTAATAAGTCTAAAGAATAGTATTACGTTCTACTTAGGAGAAAAGAAAGTAGTAGTGTTGCGTAGGCAGCGTTACGACGTTGTTTTGGTGAGGAGGCTGGGCCGCTCAGTAGGGTAGGCCGCTCGGTGGTAAAACACGTTAACTATAATAAATAACGTGGTTCACAAGCGAGTGGCCACCCCAAGCAAGTGGCCACCGCCGAATCCCCGCCAAATTTCGAAAAATCAGAGGTCTATATCTCAACAACGACTTGGTAGAATTCTCTAGAAATTGAATACAATCGCTGCAACTGTTGTACAAATAAGCTATTAAAATCTTAATACTCTAGCTTAAATATGCAGAGGGATATAATTAGTTTTGTGGTTTTACAGGGGTATAAGTAGACTAAAGTAGCCTATCTCTACAACTACTTAATAGAATTTCTTAAAACTTTCACAACTTCCTTTTTATATAAGTGCAGTAATTGTATTAGATTTTTAAAGAATTCTACCAAGTCGTTGTTAAGATATAGACCTCTGATTTTTCGAAATTTGGCGGGGATTCGGCGGTGGCCACTCGCTTAGGGTGGCCACTCGCTTGTGAACCACGTTAGCCGTAATAATTAGATAAGATAGGCTAAGATAAGATTACCTTAGCTAAGTAAGCACTATTTTAGTTACACCCTTAACCTAACTACGTCAAAGGTGGTGGTTGTTGTTGTAGTCAAAATGGGGTTTCCAAAAAAGTGAAAAGCAGCTACCCTCTACTAATTAGACGCAAAAGTTAAAAAAAAAAGGATTCTGTGTAGTTAACAAGATTCAAACAGTAAGTAGATAAGGTCTACGCGCTAAGCGCTTAGAGCAGAAAAGCTTAAACTACTAAGCAAAAATTAAAGTTAAAAAAATTTGCTTAAGGTACTAAAAAACAACACTAATTGAAACGTGTTTAACAGCGATTGCTAGCCTATAGCTAGCAACAAGATTATAATAAAGATAGAGAAAAAGAGTAAGGACACGTACGTTACTGCAGCAGGAGCCTACAATACTTTTTTATAAAAGCTCCCTACCTATTGCTTCTTACCTTTAGGATTTCTTACACTATATAGTACTGCATATAAATAACTCGCAAACAAATAATATAATACTTAGAATATTCTTTTTCTTATTTAATATAAAGACTAATAGCATACATTAAGTAAAGTTAATATACTAGAAGCTATAGTAGTAGATTATAAAGCTAGCGTTTACTATTGTTAAGCAGCTACCTCTATTAGTTAAAAAGAAGCTAGTAGCAATAGTCTCTGTAGTAATTAAGTTAGTGCAGAAGTTAGAATGTAACTATAGTTAAAATATCTTTGCGTCTAATGTTATAGATGTTAAAGTTACAACAAGAATTATAAAAGGCTAGTTTAGCTAGTACACTATATACACTACATATGTTAATAGTCTAGGTGTAGTAAAAGTATATTACTTTAGTAATCTTCTCCTACGCAAATGCAACTTTAGCAAAGAAACTTAAGAGTAGCTTTATAAAAAGCAAAGGCGTGTTAAGACAGCTATTAAGTAGCTAAAATAAACTAACAAGTAGAAGAATTTTGTAAGACGCCCCTAGGGATAGAAGAGCCGTGCATAGATAGTAATGCTGTTGTTGTTTATTTACATCTAAGAATAGGTACTAAACGCCGCAACTATAACACTACTAGAATAGCAATAAGACAACAGAAGTTGCAGTTAGCAGTAAATAGTTATTAGTTAAGATAGTTAGTTAGAGGAATATTGCGCATCTTCGTTTCCGTCTAAACATGCTAGAGCGACACACTAATTACGTGCTGGCGTTAGCAATAAATCTTTTTTTACCAAAAAGGTGTCTACAAAATGTGTGGTCACATCAAAAGGTTGTCTTAAAAGGCCGAAGCCATTAACCTAACTACAAGCACACGTCTGTGCGACCTAACCACAACTACAACTAGGCTAGTAAATAGGTTATAGGTACCCACGCTAAGGTATAGGTTGGGTTAGGGTCGCACACACTAGTAGTTGTAGTTAGGTTGTAAATAGGTTAGCTTATGTAAGACCTAACGACAACTTAACCCTAACCTGTTTACTAGCGTAGGCTAGTAATCGCCTTTTAGACATGTTTTAACTAGTGTTGTTTTTTAGTTTTATAGTTAATTTTTAAAACTCTAATTATTGCTAAGTAGTCTAAGCTTTCCTTCTAGAACTTATCTAACGTATTCCACCACCGAGTGGATTAACCTACCAAGTAGATCAGTTTCTCCCAAGACTACCTCCTCCCTTATTAACGCGACATGTCTCAACAACAAAACGCGTAATTATCTAACTAAGAAGGTAGAATTAAGCTTGCTTTTTCTACCTATAATAGGTACTAGTTTGAAAGCCTCTAGCGCGCTGCTAAGGCATTTAACATGCCTCCTACAACATTAACTTGCTGATACTACAGAATTACGCATTGCCTAGAAACTACTTCTAACTGCTAGAAGCTTACTACAACTAAACAGCATACAATTATTTAATATATACTTAATTTTAACTTGTAAGAATTTGCGCCGCAGCTATGCAAGGTAGTAGATATAGCAGATACACTACTAGCTATACGTAGTATCAAGCCTATAGGCAAGAACTAGCCTAATTACTTTATAGCGCGTTTAGCTAAGCTTAAAATAGCCTTTAATTAAGCTAAAGATGGGCAGATGATACAGTAGAAGGATCTAAAAATAATTAGCACGTAGTTTAAGCTAGTAGAGAAAACAAAAGCTAAGTATAGCCTCTACAACAACAACATGCATAACTTTAATAAGACTAGCTTTTAAATAGACGTAATAAGCTTTACAAATATTGTTATAAGTTTGAAAAAACATGCTAAACTTTAACTTATTTATCTAGGCAATTGCAAGTGGGTTATAGTAATCTAGAGCATCTTCGCTACTAGGTACTTAACTCCACCCTTTATTATCTACAATAAACGCGTCTACATCTCTACCTAGTATAAGAAGGCTTTAATATTGCGTAGCTAGAAGCTCTTAGTTCCTAAGACAGGCTAGACAAACAACGTACTTAGTTTAGAGTAGTTAAAGCACTCTAACCCGCATACAAAGACGCGCTAGGTAAAAGTATACTAGCTACTTATTCTTAATAGCTGTAAAAGCTTTCGTAACTAGAATTTTTAAACTACTACATTAAATATAAGATCTTAACTTTTTATATACATTTTTACTTATTACATATTTTTTAGCTACTAAATATAGTCTGCTTTGTGCTGCTAAAGTAAATGTACATCTAGCACATTAAAGACTTAGCACGCTAACGCGTTTTTTATATTAATAAAGAAAGCTTCTTTTCTGCTTTTAAGAACGTGTTTTTTAAATATGTTTATAAAGTGAAACTATTAGAATGCTTCTAAGGCAGTAGGTCTAGTCCTAATTAACGCGTAGGTTATATTAAATTGCCTTAAAGTGCAGCTGCCTACCGTACTAGAACCTCCTCTCTTAAAGGCGCTATATTTGTTGAAGATTATAAGTAATACTAATAAATTAAAAATTAAATTAAAGCTTATACGTTATTCCTTTACTTGCTTGCTAATTACAGCTTGGACTAGTATCTCCTAGCTTAGAAAAAGTAGTAAGCTAATGCTATATAAAAATGTGCTTTAACGTGCTTAGATTTATAATTTTAGAAAGCAATTAGTAAAGATAACTAAGCAAAAATTACGTAAGCGTAAGCAGATCTAGTAGAGTAGCACTATAAAGTATAGTAATGGCTTTGGCCTTTTAAGACAACCTTTTAATGTGACCACACATTTTGTAGACACCTTTTTAGTAAAAAAAGACTTATTGCTAACAACAAGTATCTAGGCTTATGCCCCCTTGTTTAGCATTGCAGGCACGCAATTGGTGTGTCGCATATTTGAATAAAAATAAAAATGCGCAATATCTCTCTAACTAACTATCTTAACTAATAACTATTTACTACTAACCGCAACTTCTATTGTTCTTTTGCTATTCTAGTAGTATTGTAGTTGCGGCGTTTAGTACCTATTTTTAGATATAAATAAACAACAACAGCATTACTATTTATACACAGCTCTTTTATTTCTAAAAGCGTTTTACAAAATTCTTCTGCTTATTAGTTTATTTTAGCTACTTAATAGCTGTCTTAACACGTTTTTTCATTTTATAAAGCTACTTTTAAGTCTTTCGCTGAAGTTATATTTGCGTAGAAAAAGATTACTAAAGTATTATACTTATACTGTACTTACACTATTAATATACGTAGTATATATAATGTACTAGCTAAACTAGCCTTCTATAGTTTTTGTTATAACCTTAATATTTATAATACTAGTCACAAAGATATCTTAACTACAGTTATATTTTACATTTTACACTAACTTAATTACTATAAGAACTATTACTACTAGTTCTTCTTTAATTAACAAAAGTAGCCGCTTAATAATAGTAAACGCTAGCTTTATAATATACTACTATAGCTTCTAGTATAGTAACTTAGTAAAGTCTAACTTTACTTAATCTAAGCTATTAGTTTTTATATTAAAAAAAATATAGTCTAAGTATTATATTATTTGTATACAAGTTATTTGTATGCAGTACTATATAGTATAAGAAATTCTAAAAGTAAAAAGTGGTAGGTAAAAAGCTTTTATAAAGAAGTATTATAGGCTTCTGCTGTAGTAACGTACGTGTTCTTACTCTTCTCCTCTATCTCTATCGCAATTTTGTTGCTAGCTATAGGCTAACAATTACTGTTAAACACGTTTTAATTAGTACTGTTTTTTAGTACCTTAAGCAAATTTTTTATTTTTTTTGACTTTTGCGTCTGATTAGTAGAGGGTAGCTGCTTTTCACTTTTTTAGAAACCCCATTTTGACTACAACAACAACCACCGCCTTTGACACCTTAAAAAATAATTAAAGTATAGTAAGGCAGCGTTGTAAGTAGCTGCTAAGGCATTTATAGCGCTTTAGCAATCTAAAAAGGCTTATAGTAGTAGTGATAAAGAACTAGTCCAAATAGCTCTATAGCGCTATAGAAACTGCAGCAAGACTAGGCATAACACGCAGACGTGCAAAAAAGATAGAAAAGTATCTTCTAAACTAGATGCAAGCATAACGTATATAGGTTCCTTAATTAATAGCAATGAAATTAAAAAGTCATAGCATAAGTTAGGGCTGCGAAGCTTTTTTAAGCCACTTAGTGGGTTAATCCACTTAGTAGTAGAGTGTGTTACCTACTATTTAAATCTTATTAGCAACACACAATTTTTCTCTTTTACATTTGCAATTAATTAGTAGAAAGTAGCTGCTTTTCTCTTTTTTAGAACTCTATTTTAAGTACAACAACAACTACCACTTTTAACACCTTTAAAAAAGAAATAACCTAACTATAACTAGGCTGGCAAATGGGTTGGGAGAACCTATACTTGGGTTAGGGTTGGGTTGGTCTCGCACGGACCAGTAGTTGTGGTTGGGTTAGGGTCACATTAATTAGGTGGTAAGGTTAGTGTCGCAAAAAGTGTGTATATGTATCCTCTTGCTAGAGCGCGATTTATCGATCGGTTGGTATTTTGTTTCCGACAGTAAGGTTGTAGTCGCATTAACTAGGTAGTAGGGTTAGATTAGGGTCGCACAGACGTCTAGTTGTAGTTATGTTAAGGTAGTTAAAGCTTATAATATGCTATGTTATGAGTTAAGTTGTAGTTAGGTCAAGGTTAGGTTACAGTATTTATTACTAGTAGTCTGTAAGTTATTAGAAAAAGAGTTAAAATATATAAATGTTCTAAGAATAATCTATTATTACTATATTTGGATATTACAGCTTGATATTGCAGTTGCGCTTCATTCGCTGCCGCTTCTATAGCTAAGGTAGAGAGTCTTTATTTATAAGCTCGTTGTCTTTAACTATTTTCTCTTCTAAACTAAGTAGACCGTCTTAAGGCGCTAGGAGCTTAAGTAAATTATTAATCTTGTTATACAGTGCTTTAGCGCTGTCTATATCATGTATAGAGATTTTCTGCCTTTTTAAATCTAGGGGAATTTTATTCTTAAAAGCTATAATATATTATATAGTTAAAGCTAAAAGTTAATATCTTGAATTACTAACAATATTCTCTGCAGTGTTAAAGGCGTGCTCAACACTAATACTAGTTATTAGAGTTACTAATATATTCTTTGCAACTGAAGCTAGTTAGAGATAAGTAGTTTTATGCTCTTGCTACTGTAAAAGACATTGAATAATTTCTCTCGTTTAATATTAGAAGTGCTAAGGTAGAACTCATCTTTTTATTTAGTAAAGCTATATACCAGTTTTCTTTCTTTTCTTTTGGAAACTTTAACTTAAACTAGAAGAGCTGCTAAAAAGCAATAAAGAAGCAGGCCATTAGAATTATGTGAAGCTAACTGTCTTTTCTTAAAAACAAGTTAAAGCTAGTAAGTAATGTGCTCCTTAGCGCCGTTGTATTAATTAAAAAAGTTAAAAAACCATAAGTAATACATATACTTATCTAAGAGATCTGATATAGTATCCTAGTTAGCTGTTTAGCACTCTTCTAAAATAAATAACTATAATAACTATACTATATACACTATAAGATTTTAACTTAAATTAAAAATAGCTGCGTAGTTAAATATAAACTCTTACTTAGCTAATATTTTTTTATAGTACTTGCTTAGTTTTGCCTTACTCTTATCTACAGCAGCTTGTACTATTATAGCTTACTTTATAGTACAACTTTCTACATCCTTATTAAAATTGTTAGACGTTAAGTATATAGAATTAAAAAGACAGTGGTATATAAGCTAAATATAGTAAACTTATAGCTTCTAGTTCTTACTTAAAGAACTTGTAGTATCCTTAAATTGCTTTAGCATCTCTATAATTACCTTAAGATAGCACTATTTAATTGAAGAGATTTAAAGACGCCTAAGGTTCCAATAATTAATCTCTTTAGTATTGTTATAAAAAAATAACAATCATAGCATATGTATTTCTTTTCATTACAATTCTTTATACTAGCTACTTATTAATATATTTTAAGAGCTTAAGCGCGCGCTTGTATATATTATATGTTAAGTTCTACTAGGTCTTTACATCACGAATAAAAGAAGGACGTTCTTTTAGTAGTAGGTGTTATCAAGTAGCAGGAATTGCTTATACTGCTGTAGTAGTATGTTAATAGTAATACAAATAGCTTAGATTTAGAAATTAGTAAGAATATAATAACTTAATATAATAAAAGGATAAATACCTTACAAAGTAAGTTTAGAAAGAACATCTCTTATTTAAGTTTTTAACATATTGTCGCTATAAAACATCTCTAGGCCTAACTTCTATATTATTAACTAGCTCTAGATCTTAGATAATATCTTAAACTACTAAGTTAATAATATAAGCTAAGTATAGGATAGTGTTTTCCAAAGCGCTCTAGGTAAAATCCTTGTCTGCTAGTGTTAATTAAATTATCTAACTAAGTACTACATTGTTGCTAGCATTGTCTAAAATAATAGCTAGAAGGCAAGACCTAGTATTAGTGTCTAAAAGTACACGTAGTACCTCTATAGCTCTACAAACTCTAGTATGTTGTCCGCGTATAAGTATAAAATTAAAGAATTTTTTTTAGAATTGCTATTTTTACATAATATAGAAACTTTTAACGGCAAGAAAGCTAAAATTACTTGCTGTAGACTGTGTATCTAGTGTAATTAAGATTTTAGCTATAAGGCCTAAGTTATTAAGAAGAAAGGCTTTTTCATTGTTAAACTAGTTTTAAAACATTAATCCTAAATTTAGAATAGATAATTACTATAGTACTAAATGTTGGAAATTAGAGAAAGCGCGTAAATAATAGATCCTTAATAGTTTAGAATAGCTAATTGCTGTTAATTACTACTTACAGAAGTGCTTTCTTAGAAGCTACTAAAGTATACACTAGTATTATAGCAGATTTACTACTTTATTAAAGTATAGTTTATAGAGAGTTTAGCGTGCGTACACTGTTGTAAACTAAAATTAAAGTTCTCTTCTAAATAAGAGTTTTAATGTAGTTAATAAGGTAATAAGTCTCTATTTTAGTTAGCTTTAGGTGTTGCAGAAATATTCTGCAATTAAAACAGAATATTTAAAAGCAGCTAGTTATAATATATACAGCTTCTTTAAACTTGAGCCAAACTCTACTAGTGTAGGTAGCAGAGTTCTAGTAGAGAGAATTGCTATCTAGATTTTAAGCCTAGCTAGTTGTACTCTACTACTCTTGCTAAGTAGATAAAATCTTATTTCCTCCTTCCTCTTCCATTACTTCTTAGAATAAGTATATTCATTAATCTATTTTTTTTTATTCTATTTTCTCTAGACTATTTAGTATCTACTGATTATAAATTTGTAAAAAGTCTGTAGCAGATTGTAAACATACTTAACTATAAAAAAGTGTACGTTAACAGTGTTAAGTTTAAGAATATATTAAAAAGCTATTATAAATTATCTATTTTTACTAACATACAGAGTATAAATGTTTATTTTACAACTTTAATTCTATACAAGCTATATTCCTTTAGTAGACATAGATACAAATAACTTATAACTAACCTGTTACCTTAATTAAGTACTATGTTAGGTGCTCTTTAATTAAACTGTTTTAATTTAATATACGTTCATACAAAAGCAGTATAGTTTTTAAATTACTTAATAGTTTTTATATAATAGAAGTTGTGTTAACTAGCTGTACTAAGCACTAACTAATATTGATAACTTGGCGCAAAAATACTACAATAATTAATCTTAAAAGTCTTTAAAGTCTATAAAACTGCTAGAATCTATATCCTTATTTTTGTCTTTATTCTTAACATTAGCTTACAGTTTCTGCTACTACACTTTAGTCGTGTAGTAATTTCTACATTAATTATAGTATCTATAAATATTAGAATCATTATTAAATTGTTTCTCGCATTAATTGCTGTTTAGTTTTTTAATAAATAGCTTATCGCTGCGTAAAAAAGTATTATTACTAAGCCCTAAGGGCTTGTACCCTAGCAGAGGCTTAAATAGACCATATTAGTTAGTAAGTGTATAAAATAAAAGAATATGTTAAATCTTACTTCCAATTCTTGTAAGTAGCAATAGCTAACCTCTCTAAATTCATATCTTTAACAAAGTTTTCCTATTTCTTCTTAGGTTTTTTACTTTTGAAAGTATTAGTGTAAAGCTTTATAAGTTTAATGTAAATTATTTTTAAAAATGTTACTGAAGCTATAAATATAACTCTATATGCGGCATTAGCTGCTATTATATAAGCTCTTTTTTGCCTATGCGGCCTTGTCGAGAACTCTTGCGTGCTGCTTTACATTAAATTTGTAGTATAACGTGTTTCACAAGCGAGTCGCCAACCTAAGCAAGTCGCCAACACTAAACTAGCGCGCCACCTGCGCACAACAATCGCGAAATGCCTTAACTATAACAAGCCTAAAAGACCTATACTAAAGCTAGTATATAGCTTGCTATTTTTAATATCAATGCGCAACGCGTTTAAAGCGTTAATCAAGCTACAAATATATATAATTTATCTTAAAGAGCTTTTGTTAACTAACGCGCTAGAAAGCGCATACAACGCGACTGTGAAGTAAACTTAAAGCGTATAACAATATTAAAAGAGAAGGCTATAGTCTAAAAGGTTCTTAACTAGTCTACACAAGGTCTTGCGCCCTTAAGGTCTATTATATAAGAAATAGTAGATAAACTTCTTAGAGCGCGGTAAAGTAACCCTATTAGCAAGAACTAGGTTAACAACTTTATTAAGCAGACTCTTAAGCTCCGCAAGCGCTAAAGCTATCTTTATAACTATTAGTAAGCTACTTATAAGAATCTTGCAGCTATCTAGCGCTAGCTTAACTTAGTATAGAAGACAAAACTAAAGTATAGGATTATAAACAACAACGTCTACAATTTTAATAAGACTAGCTTTATAGTAGGCAAGATTTTAGTGTAGATAGTTATTACTAGTTTAGAAGCAGCTAGAAGAAAGAAGGTTATCTAGCTAGGTAACTATAAGTAAGTTACTATTATCGAAGGCGTAGGAGCTGCAGGCTACTTACTCCTACTCTTTATTATTTTTGTAGGCAGCATACTTATTAACGTCTAGTTTAAGAACTTACTACGCGATTAAATTCTTAAAGTAAGTCTTAATAGCTAGACAAACAATTAGCTTACTTTTGCCTAGTTAGAGTACTTTAATAAGCATACAAAGTTAAGCGCTGTAAGTGTATACTAGCTGCTTATACTTAATAGCTATAAAAGCTATAGCTTGCTAGCATTTTAAGATTTTTGCAAAGAGAAGAAAATTATTTTTTACTATATGCTTCTACATTTATTATACTTACTATAACGTCTTAACGTTAGTTGCTTTGTACTGTTAAAGTGTAAGTATAGCAACTAAATCTTAGCCTTAGCACGCAACCGCGTACATTTTATTAGTAAAGAATTCTTCTTTTAAGCATTTAAGCTAGCTTTTAAACAGGCTTTAATAGCAGAGAATATTAAGGTAGGCTTTAGAGGTGCTAAACTAGTCCTATATAATCTAGATACTGTTCTATTAAAGCTTAACGTGAGGTTGCAGACCCTAGCATTATTACTACTAAGGTAAAGTATATAGGAGGCGCAAACACTGCGCAATGCGCGTAAGATTAAAGCGCAGACTATACTTTTTTAATAGAAAATGCAAAACTGTTATAAGTTTTCTATAAGCTTATTAGATAAAAAGATTTGCTAGCTAAGTAAAGGCGCGTAGCAGATTACATATAATATAGTATTGTTATAAGAGGAACAGGCATGTATGTAAAGCGTAATTAACAAGCTTATAAAGCGTTAGTTAAGAGAACAAAAGTATATTTATATAGAGGAGACCCTAACAGTAGGGGAAGTGCAGGACTTAATTACTAAGAGGGAGGGTAAGGAGCGTAATGCGTGTAAAGGGCATGCGCGCAAGGTGCACGGCGCAGTGCACTACAGACGTTGTAGTAAGAAAGGATATAACTCCCGCACTTGTAAGGTAGAAATAGGGGATTCTAAGGATAGTAATTAATTTAAAGAATAAATTAGCTTACTACAATTTTTAAAAAACTATGTTGCGTGTACGCGATAGTTGTGCGCAGGTGGCGCGCTGGTTTAGTGTTAGCGACTCGCTTGGGTTGGCGACTCGCTTGTGAAACACGTTACGTCTTTTTGTTTTTTATAAAATTAATTTAGGGTCGTCTATAGCCATTTACCTGTATATATATAAGCACAACTCTATAATACTTAACTATATTAACTTACTACTTTCCTAGGCGTCATATTACTTTCTTACTTTCAGTTAAGTACTTCTTAAACTACTTTTATTTATTTTTTGCACTTCTTTATACTCGGATTCTTGTATTATGCTATACCTTCTATTTTTTTGAATTTATCTATAGTAGCGCAGTTAGCTACATATGCATCTTATGAAGACTTTATCTTAAAATTAAGTTAAGCTATTTATCTTCTTTGCGTAATAGCTTAAGAAATAAAGCTTAAAAACTATTTTATTAGGACTTTTTAATTTGTAAGGCAACTTTTCTTTATAACGCCTTAGCCACGTCACGCCAGTATATTCTTAATTTTGTCTATTTTATATTTGTAACCCTTGATAAATTAGCATACGCTGTAATCAATAGCTATATTAAATACCTTTTTTAGCTTTACCGACTTGTTACGTTTCAATCTTAGTAGCACTAAGATTAGTATACGCAGAACTAGGCCTTTAAAACTATTGCTTAGCTCTACTTAGGCTAGCAAATAGGTTAGGGGAACCTATTCATAGATTAGGGTTGGGTTGTGGTCGCACGGACTAGTAGCTGTGATTAAGTTGTAGTTACATTAACTAAGTAGTAAGGTTAAGTTGTAGTTGCATTTACTAGGTACTAGGGTTGAGTTAAGGTTGTAACTAAATTAGTGCTTACTAAGCTTACTCACCCTAATCTCACCTGATTTTTAGTTAATCTTAGCTAATTATTATAGTAACTACAACCTAACTACTTACCTCTATTACCTAACTACAACTTAACTACAACTTACAGTTTATGCACTGTAACTTAACTATAACTACAACTATGCGTTTGTGTGACTTAACTACAACTTACGTCTATGCGACTATAACTTAACCACAACCTACTTTTAGCGTAAAAGAATTGGGTTGTGGTTGGGTTAGGTTGTGGTCTGACGTAAGCTGACTTAACCACAACCTAACCTTACCGTGTCCGTGCGCGTTTTGAGCCAGTTCATGTTTTGAGCCACCCCACCAAACTACCACCTACACAAATCGCGTCATAAC
>WBOK01000218.1:0-117589 GCA_009289805.1 Alternaria gansuensis | reverse complement strand
ATATTTTGAAACTTACTTGTATTTGTAGTAGACACTTGTTCCTTGCTAAGTCGCTTATTTCTCCTTTTTCGGACGTATTCTTGCCTAACGCCGTGTCTACGCTGAATAGAAGACTTGTTAGAAAATATAACTTTTCTAAAGTTAATATTTTTTAATATTTTAATAGTCTTCTTGGCGTATTTGTTGTAATTTAACGCTTTTTTCTTATTTAAAAGCTGTTTTTTCTTAGTAGTAGAAATAGAGTATTTCTCTGCTTTTAATAAGCGTTGTAAGCTTCTAGTAGGAAAAAATTAACTATTTTCTTCTAAAAACGCTTATTTGTTTTCTTAAAGCTTCTTTCTAGATCTCTATTTACTACTTGAATAGCTTTTTTAGAGACCATAGCAGGGCGGCCTAGTTTAGGCTAAGAAAGAGGTAAAAAAGTATTTTTTTTCTTTTTAATATGTTGTATAGTATTGTAAATGGATTTCGAAGGCTTTTCAAGTATAGTACTAATAGCACTAATAGACTTTTGTTGTAAAGATAAAAAGTAAACTTCTTTTTTAAACTTTAAAAGTTTAATATACATAGAGAGATAATAGAGAAAAGAAAATTTCAGGTTAGAAAGAGATTATTATATAGACTAACGCTAAAAAAAGCTTACGTAATCTTAGCGCCTTTTGTTAGCGTCTTTTTATTTTTTTTCTAATTTAAGAAATAATTATATTACTAACTAATGTTAGAAATCTGCTAACGTAATCCTTATATAAGCTAGTATTACATAATTGTTTTTTAAATATTTTTTCACGTTCAATAAAAAGTTATAACTAGAATAAAATATACTCTTTTTTTGCCTTTTCTTAAAGCCTTTTACCACCCATTAGATGATTACTAAGCAAAATTACTATTAAGCTTACTTGAAGAAGAAGTTATGCGCTTTTCGAAACTCTAAAAATTCTAGTCCTAGCTTATCTATTTATTTCGTTATATATCTTTAAAAAAGATAACTTTTAAAATTACTATTTCTTTTTGTCACCCCTCTGTAATAACTTTATATATATTTATTCTAGTATTGCAAGAACTATAGAACTTATCAAGTAAAACTATAAATTTTTAAATATAGAAAATAAGATTACTTCCTTCATTGCTAAGTGCGAAGACTGTTAGAAAAACAAATATAGTACCTACGCACCTTATAAAAAAATATAAGCAATAAAGCTACCTAACGCACTGTAATTAGACATCTTTATAAACTTTGTTATAGGCTTACTAATCTTAAAAGACCTTATTACTAAAGTAATTTACAACACAATTCTTGTAGTAGTTGTTTAATTTATAAAACAAGCTAAGTACATAGCCTTTAGAAAAGAATTAACAGTAGTATAGCTTACACACATTATTAATAATGAAATTACTAAACACTATAGTTTACTTAAGTTAATCATTTGTAATAAGAATAAGCTCTTTACTTTAAACTTTTAAATAACACTATTAGCCGCAATTAAAATAAAACAAAAGCTATCTATAGCTTACTATCTGCAAACAGATAGACATTCTAAGTAAACAACAACATAATAAAAGCTTATCTTAGAATATATATTAACTATTAATCAAACAACTGAGTATTGTTACTACTTATAGCACGAATAGTATACAGCAACAAGTTTTTAGAGTTTATAGGACAAACTTTATTCTATAGAAATTACAAAAAACACCTAAATCTCTTTACACGTACATTTCTAAGATAAAAAGTAGAAGCAGCTATTGCTATAGCTAATAAGCTTAAGACAGTACATAAGTTACTCAAGACAACACTTAAACAGGCTTAACGCTAAAGCATTTTATATGTTAACAAGAAACAAAAAAGAGCACCTTAGCTAAAGAAAGAAGATAAAGTCTATTTGCTTACAAAGTATTTTCGCACTAAATAAACTAGTAAAGGACTTAATAATGTTAAGGTTAGACTATTCTTAATTCTAGACTAAAAGAGACTAGTTATATACACACTTAATCTTCTACCTAATGCAAATCTACCTGGGATTCTACGTTAACATGTTAGAACTAGCAGACCTAGAGACACCACTCCAAAAAACCTTCAATTATAAAATAGAAAAAGAGAATAAATTTAAAGCTAAAAGAATCCTTATACACTAAACGCAAGACAACGGCAAAGAGGATCTAGTTAAATGGTTAGGCTACCTAGACAGTGACAACACATAGGAACTAGACACAAACCTTACAAACTGCCGCTTGCTGCTTACACAGTACTATATAACTTAACTAAGAAATCGTTAAAAGTAGAATTACCTTCAAGATAAGTGGGAGAAAAAGTACCTATTACTTCTTTTCGATTACTAGAAATCTTACCTAACTATAAATTCTCTTGATTACTATAATAAATACAAGACCTTATCAGCTCGATTTTCTATTTATTCAACTTATACGCTTTAACTATTTAACATTAAATTACTTAAGCCTTTCCTACTACTTACTTAACTAAGCTTTTTTTAATATTTACACAAGCTAAGGTCTCTTACTAATAGTTAAAGTAGACTTTTTTCTCCTTCTTTAGAGGGCCTAAAGTTCTGCTTTTAATAAAAACCCATTAGAAACTTTTTCTAAGTAACTAAAGTCTATCTGCTTAATCTTAGAGTAAATTCTTTAAGTTTTATAAAAAGGCCTTTAGTTTAAATAAATTCTTAGCTTCTTTACTTAGTAGAGATGATTTGCTTAAATGAAGACTTTTATATACTATTTGGTGCAAGATTAGAGTGTTACGACCTAGCTACGAACCCAAGTCTTATAGAGAACTATCAGAACCAGCTAACAAGGAACTAGACGACTAATCCGCAAGACTAACGCAGCGGGTAGTCACGTAACCAATTACTTTGCTAAGAAATATTGCTAGGAGGTCACGCGCACTATCGCTAGGAGCGATCACGACTATTAGGACTATTGTTAGGAGCCATCACGACTATTAGGACTATCGCTAGGAGCGGTTACGACTATTAAGCCTATCGCCTAGTATATAGTAATAGGTTATGTACCTTTAAAGCTTATGGTATGCAACTTTATACAAGATTGTAGTATTTAATTCAACAATTATACTATATTCTTAACCTCTTGTAATATTACATTAATCTACTAATTATGCTATTACACCCTCTGTCTATTGTACTTACTTATTTTCTAAGAACTAACTCTTAAATCTTCTCAGGATAATCTTTACACTTTAAACACTCTCTAAGATAAGTAACACTGCAATACACACTCCTGCCAATATCATAACTACAGGAACAACTACGCGTGCTAACAAGCCTAATACTTACTATAGTAACTGCAATGAGCTTAAGGCATAGCTACTCTAAGTTAATAGATACTTCTATATTAAAGAGAATAAGATCAATAACAATAAGGTAGTGATATAGGCTTCTACGTTCCCATACGAAGCCGCAAAAAAATAGGCTTACCTTATTTAATATTAATATATAGACATTACTACTAATAAAAATATCAATAAAGCACTTATTAAAGATTGGAATAACTTAAAGATAAGAATAAGAAAAGTATTTTTACTATGTAAAAGAATCTATAGTAGTAGAAAAAAAGGATTTAAAAGTTGTAACAAACGCGCTCTACAGCTAATTATATAATAAAGTTATAGCAGTACTAAATAGTTGTTGAATAGAATAACAACGCTAAGATATAGATATACTAACAAGGTCTTAAATTAGCTGTACGTATAGAACTTATGCGAAGCAGAGCTACTCTTAACATGCTTAACAAACTTATAGGTAAAGCTATTTAAGTAGATAACAGTCTCTATAAGCTTAAGTTCGAAAAACAACTATTTATATAAAGAACTTGTATACCTAGAAACATAGATGCTTAACTTTGTTAAATATTCTAACGCCTATAATCTAACTAAGGTTAAAAATAAAACTACACTCCTAGAATTTTAAAACATCATACAACTAATAGCTATAAGCTTATGCATTTTAACAACTTTGACAAAGAACTAGAAAGAAGCAAGTTTAAGCACAATAATAATAGTGAAAAAAAATTGCTTACTATATAAATAGTAAAGAATGTTACATAAAATAGGACGGCTAAAGCTAAAGTAAAGTATCTTGACAGTTAAACGTTATTTACTGTATAGCATCTAATATTAATCTAGAAGAGAAATAGAATATTATTACTTTACTTACTGTTACGGTCTAAGGACAAGATAAGGCAATTACTAAAGAACTAGATAACTTAACTATAATTGTACTAAAGGAAACTTTAGACAAAGACGTTTCTAAAATAATGCTTAAGAAAGAAGCAACTGTAGAGAACTAAACAAAGTATAGCAAGTTGGCTAGGTTGTAAGAAAGCTATTAGCTCTCTTCACTAATTAATAGAAAGTAAATAATTCTAACAAATTATAGTTTACCAAGAAAGATGAATATCATACTAAGATAACTTAGACAACTTAAGAAGAATTCTACTAAAATCTATAGTAAAATGATTAAAGAATATACTTATTTTGCAAATCTATGTAAAAAACTATAGAAAAAAGAAACTACTATAGTAACTAACCGAAACAAAATAGACAATTTTTTATAGAAATAGACAAGAGATGCTAAAGCATTATAATATAAACTAACGTATTAGCTGTTAAATAAAGAGAAAAAGGAGATTTATAAGAAAGTCTAAGCAATACGCTAAAAGTACAAGGTATAAGAAGTTAGCTAAGATAGTATATACCATTAAATAGATCTGCGTAACCTAGAACACGCAAAGTACTTATAGACTACATACACGTATAATAGCTGCACTATACACTATTTAGATAAGTATAGATTGGTATAGTTTTTTAAGAAACTAAAAAGAATGCCTTAATACTAGTACTTATAGTATAACTGCCTTAACAACAAATACGCAGTATATATATATAACACAAATAATATAGCGTACACTTTTATGGACAAAATAGACTAGAAGAAACTCTTCAAATATACATAACGCAGGAGAAGGATTATAAAAATAAACCTATGCATAGGAGTACAACTAGCCCTAATAGCACACGTGCCTTAATATTAAATGCAAACTATTTATAGTTACTAAAATGTTTCAAAAATCTAGTACATAGTCATTTTTAGACAAAAACCTGAAGTACCTAGAACTGCTAAAGAATCTAATATACTAAATCTCCTAAGTCTTTTTAAGCTACTAGTGAAGCTTTATACACATTAAATGTAGGTATTAGTCAATTCTAGCTCTTAAGCTAACTTTGTTTCCTCTTAAGCAGTGTAAGTAGCAGGACTATGTTATAAGTAATAAGAATGACTCTCTTCTTAACATATAGGTAGGGGTGAAGGGTCAACTAGCTAGTACGTTAGAAGGCAATAATCCGTACAGAGCGCTAATCACGTAATTACTATCCTACTAAGGCTAGCTATCTTAAATAGCTGTGCATAAAGTGATAGCAACGCTATTACAGACCTCTCTTCTAGAAGGGATATATAGAATAGCAGAACAAAAGTAATAAGTATAAAAATGTATTAAATCTTATTAATACACTTATCATAGTTAACTTCAATAGTTTATTTTTTAGATAGATTATTAACAGATTTTTTCAATACAGAGGGGTAACATAAGAGAAAAGAAATTGGGAAAGTTATAATTTTTAAAGCTTTATAATTCTATGAGTAGAAGAGCTATACTAAAAAGTGTTAGTAATTTAAAAAGCCAAAAGCTTTCTCTTTAAAATACAATGCTTAGTACGCTACTTAGTTAGTATAGTTAACCCTACAGTTTTGCTTGAATTAAGAGGTGAAAAAAAGTTAAAATGAATTTTAGTATAACCTTTTTTGGAACGTGTAAGAATTGCTAATAAAAAACTATATTTAATAAGGTTACGTAAGCAGTATGTAAGCAGGTTGTAGGGGGTAGTATCTTAATTACTTTAAGTATAATTAAAAGATGTTAGAAATAAAGGTTGCGTATATAAGCGCTAATTACGTAATATGTTAGTAAGCTTAAAGTATATTAAGTCTATCTACTCTTTTTAACTTAGTTTTTCTATAGCATCTTCTTTATAGCTTATAGTTTGTCTTATTTTAGATAGTAAGTAAATAGTATATATATATACTATATAAGCTTATTACTCTAACTAGTAACATACTAGAGAATCCTTTTAAAAGTATAAGTAAGTACTTTCAATTAAATTATATAAAAAAATAAGCCTTCTTACTTCCTTTTGCGCTTAAACTAGGCTGTTGTACTAAGATCTTTTATAATGTCTATAAACTACTTAATATAAACTTTATTTAAATCACTAGAAAATTAAACAAAAAACTTAAAAAAATAAAATAAATATAAATTTCTTATAAAAATCTTATAGAACTTACTAAAACAAGATATCTATATTAGCACGAATTCAAAGAAGAAGCTCTCTTTAAATATAAAAGAAAACTTTATAATTATTATAATTATACTAAGTAGAAACTTAAAAGATTTTAAAATCTAGACTTAAAATCAGTTCTATATTAATATAAGTTAACTATTAAGTACTTTTTTAATGCTAAAGTAATAAAATATTTAATATAACAAAATAACAATACTATAAAAAAGTTAAATTCTACTAAAAGTATTCAATAGTTATACTTTACACTAGCTATAGTAATACTAAGCTACTAGGGAAGCTATAGGCTAGCTTACCAAGTATTAGTAAGCTATTTTTCAATATTATTTACATAAATCTTAAAAATAGGCCTTTAATTATAACTAGGTAGTTTTTTATAGTACTACTCCAAAGCTCTTATACTAAAAGAATTTACTAGTCTTATTTATTAATTTATAATTTTTAGCTATTTTCATACGTTTAAAAAAAGTAATACAGAAATTTATTTTAATCTTTTTTTCTCTTTTAATTTAGGCGGAATTGCAGAGGCAGCTGTGCTAACTAGATAGCTTACTAAGTAGCGTAACTTAAAGAGAAAGTTCTTAGCTTTTTAAATTACTAACTCTTTTTAGTATAGCTCTTCTACTTATAGAATCATAAAGCTTTAGAAATAATAACTTTTTTGATTATTTTTTTTGTCACCCGTCTGTATTCTTAGATTTAGCATAGCTTACTTTTAGTTAACATTAATAACATTTTTCTGCCTTAATATTTTCTACAACACTTTATAAACTACTACTTTAGTTTACCCTGCCTTAGTATAAACTAATCTTAAAGAAGTATAGCCTAACTTTATATAACATTTTAACTACTACAAATCTTAGTACACAATTTAACTAGTAGGTTACCTAATTAAGACTTAGAATAGTATCCTAAATAGTTACTTAGAATAATATCGTATAAGGTTTAACAGAAGCTAAATGAACAAGCCTTAAGGCAAGAGATACTTTACTAAAACCTCTATCAAAGCTTCTATTACAATGATAGCTACTTGGTATACTATAGCACTAAGTATAGTGTAGGCCACTTTCCTAGAAAAAACAAAAATAAGTAGGTAAAAATCTAGAATACTGCTAAAATTAAAGTTACACTAATAATAGTATACATATAACAACTTTGAGAAAAGCACAAGATACTGATAGTTGAATAAAACAGTCACTTATAACTATATCTATATAAGGTTAGAGCATATAGGCGCTTATAGATAGTAGGGTTGCAAAAATAATCATCCCTTTATAAGTAGTAAAGAAACACGAAAAACTATACTAAGTTAAGAAAGAACTGATTTCAATAATACTAGCTAACAAAAAACTTATATAATAAAGAGATAGCATAAGATAATTTGAAAATAAACTAATAAAGCTACAAATAGTAGGTTTGAAGTGCTAAATGAAATTTTTTATTATAAATCTAAAAGAATTAGACAATTTTATAAGTGATAATCAGCTATATGCCTCTAATCCCGCTATTGACTAGCAAATAAAAAGATTACTCAAAAGAGAACTTATGAATAAGGTTGCTAAAGTACGTAAAAAGATATACTTAACAAATTTAAGCTTAACTTAAAATAAAAAATTTGGTAAGATCTTGCTTTATGTAATTGAAAGAATTTATACATAAAAGATTCAAAAATAAAAGTGACCTAAGTAAAGTAAGTTATAACTATAAGATAAAGACTCTTACAACTAAAAGTACTAAGAGAGTATTATACTAACAAGTTTAGGGAACTCTTGAAGGAAAATAGGGCTATAGAGCTAGTAAACTATTAGAATTCAGATTATAAGATTATTTTAGTTAATAGAGCTAAGCTAAGCCTAGAACTAATATACTTAATATCGCCTAAGCACAATTCTAAGCTAACGGATTACATCTCGAAGAGTCAAAAAAAAGGGTTTATTTAATGAAAATTAAGCTTAATAGCTTTACTTATTCCATTTATAAGAGAGCCTAATAGAAATAGCCACTATATATTCACTTAAAAAGTTAAACAGTATAACGCAAAGACACTAATATTTTTTACTACTAATAATAGAGCTTATAAATGAACTCTAAAGAGTCAAGTAGTTTACAAAATTCAACGTTTATTAAAAAATATACTAAATAAAAATGAAAAAAGGTTATAAGCAAATAATAGCATTTAAGACAAAGTATAAACTATGTAATTACAAAGTTATACTATCTAGATTACTAAGGGCACTAGCAACCTAATATTTAGTTATTAATAACGCAATTTACAAATACTTTAAAATATTTGTTATAGCGTACCTGGACAAATACTAATGTACTCTAGTAGAACACTTAAAGAACATATAGAGTTTGTTAAGAAAGTGCATAGAAAGCTTAAATATTACAAGCTATACCAACAGCTAGAGAAATGCAAATTCTATATCAAGGAGATAGAATTCCTAGGCTTTATAATATCTATAAGGGGAGTTACGATAAATCTAAAGAAGATTACAGCTGTACAGAAATAGCGAAAACTTAAAATAGTTAAGAACGTGTAATTCTTTTTAAGATTTGCTAACTACTATTAGAAGTTTAATAAAGATTACTTAAAGACTACTGTATCCCTTTTAGAAATTACAAAGAAAGAAATAGAATTTAGTTAGAATATAAAATAAAAGAAAGCGTTTGATGTTACACGGTGTTAGGCTATACTTCTCTAAGCTCGGTCCGTACTAAGGCGAGGTAGACTAAAGCGGTAGTCTGTGAGGTATTGTAGGAAATGTTTAGGTAGAAAAGAGTTATTTTTATTAACTAAAGGTAAGCAATACTAATTTTAAAAATAATAGAATAACTAGTTAACAATCTGTATATGAGATAAACTATTTATGAAAACTATAATAAGTGTAATAATAAGATTTAACACATTCTTATACTTAATGCCTTTGTCCTGCTATCTTGTACATTTCTTCTAGGAGGGAAGCCTCTAATAGCGTTGCTATCTCTTTATGCACGGCTATCTTAGATAGCTAGCTTTAGTGGGATAGTAATTACGTCATTAGCGCTCTGCGTAGATTATTACCTTCTAACGTACTAGCTAGTTAACCCTTTACTCCTACTTACTTGTTAAGAAGAGAGTTCTTTTTATTACTTATAACATTATTTCTTCTCTTAAGTATATTATTCTAATACATTAGAGTATTGTTTTCTTATGCTATATGTTAAATTGCTAGCTATATATAAAGTTTAAATATACTTGTTATATTATATGCTTATTTTCCTCTACGCTTTTTTAACTATGCTTAAAGATTTATCCTTTGCCATTTTTGCTTGTAGTAATCTACTTCTAATTATTACGCTTGCGCTAACTATAAAAATATTTCAAGTTTAGAAATGTTTTTTTATTATAGGTAGTATAAAGTAAAAAACTTTGACTACTTTATCAATACTATAACCAGCTGCTGCGCTAGTTATATTTCTTTAAAGATAAAGTGTAGTTTTTTCATTTCTAGAAAAGAGTGAAAAAAGGTTTAGAATAAAAAGTATAAAAAGCGTCTTGAAGTTAGGCATTTAAAGGCTTAGCTAGATTAAAGCAAGCTAGAGCTCCTAAAGGCTAAATCGTAAAAGTAATTGTTTGCTAATTGAAATTTTGCTATTTTTAATTTTTAGAATTGTGTAAAAGACCAAGCTAAGGAGAACTTGACCTTTGGTATAGTCTTTCTAACAACTAAACTATTGCTACCTAGACTAATAACTAACTTAGGCTGATTATAGGCTAACGCTTTCTTTAATTCTTTCCCTAATTACTTTCTTTTTAAGAACCTAGTCCTCTCTTTTCTCGGTATTTTTAATAGTACTCAAGTACCTATAACTTGTAGTTTTTTAGGTTTTTCTTTAGTTGCTAAGTATTTTAGCTCTCTAGCTATTCTTGCTACTTAACTAAGTATTTCTACTAACAACTAATTTTCTGCGAGTTCTTATTCTCTTTAACTTTATACTTATTGTTTTTAAAGCTCTATATTAGTAGCTAGCTTAGTATCTAGAGGTGCTTTTTCTAGAAGTTTCTTGTAGAAGACAAAGTTAACATGCATGCCTAGTAGTAATTAAACTTTATAGTTTACTATGCCAATTTTTTTTACAATTTTAAATAGTTCTACTTAAAGGTTATTGAGTTTTTAACTTAGTCAATTGGTATATAAGTTTTCTTATAACAAGAAAACTATATCTCTTTTTTTTTAAATTTAATATCTTTTTTTTCTTGCTCATTAGCTGCCTTAGCTATAATTAAGTTTTATAAGTTATTTTTCGCTTAAATCTTTATATAGCTCTTGTATTAAAAAGGCTTTATTGTCTATACTTACTGTAATAATTTCAATATCTCTTAGATCTTAACAAGCAGCTAGCTTATATCTATAGTTTGTGTAGTATAGTAAGTGTTTTGTAGTTACTAACCTTATACTATTATAGTTTAATTATACTATTAGTAAAAGTTTAACCTAGTTGTCTTGCAGCTTATTAGCGTATATTCTTAGATACTGTTCTAGTGTCTAGATTGTTTATTCTGTCTAGCTATCTGTTTTAGGGTAAAAGCTAGTTAATAGCTTTTCTTTACACTTAACTTTGCTAGAAATATATTGTAATACTTAGACGTAAATAGTTTATTATAATTAGTACTAAACTCTTTAAGTATTTTATACTTTAACAATAGTGCTTTTATGACTTTATACGCGCAGCTTTCTACTATTATAGCTCTCTTTATAGGCATAAGCTTTGCTGCTATAGTTAACTAACTTATAATTACTAAGATAGTGTTGCAAAGTCAAGCTAATTTTAGTTTTGATAATTTTAGGAACTTTACTATAAAGTCTATTATTACACTACATTATAGTTCTGTTTGTAGCTGTAAAAGTTATAATAGACTATAGGGCTTATGTCTCTTAGGCTTGTTTTAGTAATGTACTAAATAGTTATCTTATATATCTTACACTTTTGCTTATAATTTTTGTATTTTAAATACTTTAGCTAGTTGCTTAACTATTTCTTTAATTACTACATGTCTGAATACTAAAGACTTTTATAGCTTTCCAATAAGACTTAATTTCAAATATAAAAGTCTATATATATAATTCTCTTGAACTATAACTTAGTATTCTCTCTTATCTTATAGAAGATTCTTAGAGCTATTTTCTTTAGGCTTAAACTACTAGTTAGCTGCTCTTTACTACTACTGCTATTGTAGTGTTTCTACTTGCTTAGCTATTTTAGCTACTTTAGCTAGTTCTAGCTAGTTATAACATAGACTGCTGTCTAGTGTTTTTTTGAATATAGCGTTGTAGAGTTCTTTGTAACTTTTCTTGCGTAGGTTGAATCTCTTACTTAAAGCATTTACTGCTTTATTAAGTGTTTTAGCGCAGTATATCATTTCAAAGTTAAACTAAGCTAATACTTTAGCTTATTAGACTTATTTATAGTTAAGTTATTTTATTATTATAAATATTGCTAAGTTCTAGTAAGGAGTAAAAACCTTAATCTGGTGTAGTAGTTTTTACAAATAGACTTCCTATTATTTAAAGGTATTAACCATTCTGAGTAGCATCTTATTGTAAATATTATAGTTTAGTTCTACTCTAAAACTTTTTTAAATAGTAGAACACTAGTCTTTATTTCTTGTCTATGTACTACTCTAATAATACAGCTCTAAGTGTATAGTCTAACGCGTTAGTCTTAACCTACGTTTTTTATATTAAGTTTCATATCTCTAGTATAAGTACTTCAAAAAATGTTTATTTGATTTAGTTAAATACTTTATAGTATTTCTTGTTTTAACCAAATTATATTTCTTTTTTTGTAATCTTTAAAAAAGATATAGTAATTGTCGGAAACAAAATACCGGCCGATCGATGAATCGCACTCCGGCTAGAGGATACAAATACACGTTGCGACAGTAATCTTTAAGTAATTCTTAATAAACCTCTAAAGTAGGTAACAAATTTAAAAAAAATTACACGTTCTTAACTATTTTAAGTGTTAGCTATTCTTGTACAGCTGTAATCTTCTTCAAATTCTTCTTCACTCCCTCTATAGATATTATAAAGCCTATGAATTCTGTTTTCTTAATATAAAATTCGCAGTTCCTTAGCTGCAGGTACAGCTTATAATCTTTAAGCTTCTTAAGCACTTTTTTAATATGCTTTATATATTCTTTAAGCGTTCTGCTAGAGTATACTAGTATATTATCTAAGTACGCTATAATAAAGAATTTAAACAATTTTTAAAGCGCGTTATTAAGAACTAATTAAAAGATTGCTAGCAAGCTTGTTAATCCAAAAGGCACAACTATATATTTGAACTCTTTATATTTTGTTTAAAATGCTATTATCTACTTATATTTTTCTTTAATCGTTATTAAGTAAGATTATTTTCAAATATTAAATTTCGTAAACTATTTAGCTTCTTAGAGTTAATCTATAAGCTCTATTATTAATACTAAAAAATATTAGTTTTTCTTCGTCATACCATTTCACTTTTAAATTTAATAAATTTTATGTTACTTCTTATTAGGCTGTTTTATAAACAAAATAAGTAAGGCTATCAAGCCTAATTCTAATAAGATAAATCTTTTTTTTTTTGATGTTTCTAGATGTAATCAGTTAGCTTAGCAATATGCTTAGGCAATATTAGGTATATTAGTCTTAGGCTTAGCTCAGCTTCATGATCTAGGATAATTTTATAATTTTAATTTTAATAGTCTGCTAGCTCTACAGCCTTGTTTGCTCTTTATTATTGACGCATATAAGCTTGTCTCTATTTTGCTAAATAGGTTGTTACCTCTATTTTGCTAGGTAGACTTTAAGCTAGCGTTTAAACATATGTAATACTGCTTCTATTCTACTAGATAGTTTGCTAATTCTATTTTGATAGACAGACTTTAAGTTAGCATTTATTTACACGTATTATTAATTAGTAGATTTTTCTTTATTTTTTGTTGTTAGTAGTGCTAACTTAGATAACATAGTCCTTAACATAGTCTATAGCAGGGGATAGTGCTAACCCCCTTAAAAGTATATCTAGTAGTAATCTTAGGAGATCTAGTAATTAGTAAGATTGTAAAGTTCTTGTAATAATTATGCACTAGTTCCTTTATGGACTGAGTAGTATAGAATGTTTTTATAGGCTTCGCTATTTATACAGGTGTTAGAGTATATAAAGATATACTGCTACGAGGGCAAGAGATTACTAGGGACTAGATCGTGCGAGAACAGAGTTAGTAAGATAATAATCTTATTATAAGTTAAGTATAAAGACTATTAATAGAAGAAGAAGCCTATTTGATAGTATAGTACAGGAGCTCCGCTGTGGGGTGAACAGATGGTTAATGGTGTCCTCTTTCCGTGATGCACGGAAGAGGCTATATACCTTGAGATCACGTGGTTAAGCACTAACTTAGCGTGCAGTAGAGTATCACCCTGTGCACCGGCACAATAGTAGTTAAAAAAAGTACTTATATTGTTGTTGCCTCTAAAAATGATATAAGAGAAATTAACTATTGCGACTTTAAGCGTATCTAACTCTCTTCCTTTATGTAGCACTATATTAAAACAATTATAGAGATAATTAAGTATTTTAGAGACGCTGAAAGCTTTTTAAGTAAGATCTATAGGCTTTAGGTTTATTATATCTAGCTTATATATAACTGTCTTTTCAATTTTATAAAGTTAATGTCTAATCATTTTAATAAAGAGATAGAAAGTTACACTATAGAGTATCTTATAATAGTATAAGCTGCTACAGATAAGAGAAAGATTAAACTTAGTAAGTACTTCGCAAAAAATATTAGCTAAGCAAGATTTTGATTTAACTACGCAGCTATTATAAAGATACGTTAAAAGCTTACTGTATATAAAGTATATTTATTATAGTTAGTTATAACAAAGAAATGCTAATTAGCTACCTAGAGTGTTATATAAGAACTTTATGACAAGTATATATATTGTAAATAGTTTTTTAACTATTTTAATTAATATAATAATAGTGGAGAGGCAAATTAAACACTAGTCTCTACTTCTTTTCTTAAAATATACCTAGCTATAAATAGTTTTAAAGGCCTAATTTTTCATTGCCTTTTAACAACGTTTCTACTTTAAGTTTAATATTTTTTATATAAGAAAGAAAAAAGATAAAAACCTTTACTTAATAAGAAGAAGAATTCTACTTTAGCACTTCTTGTATTTAACTAAGAATATTATTTAATGTCTTAAAGTAGCAGCAATAAAACAAAAATTTTTATTCTTAGCTGTCTTAAGTTGCAGAAAATATATTTGTTATTCCTATTAGTAGTATCAGTATTAAGCGCGTTTTTAACACTACAAAAGCTGTTATTATTAATTAAAAGTATCATCTTTTAGCTTTAACTATACAGTAGATTGTAGTTTTCAAGAATACTATCTCTCTAGAATTAAAGCCGCAAAATTTTTTTATATTTAAAATGGATGTTAGCCTTAAAGCACAATGTAACGAGATTAACAATATATCTAATCTTCTAGCGCCTAGAGATAGTGCATGTAGTTTAGAGGAGGAAATAGTAGAAGACAAGCTTATAGAAGAAAACTTTTTACCTCTAGCACAGAAGCGGCAGCGCCTTAAGGCTTAAGCGTTACTATAATAATAAGCTGTAATAACTAGCTGTAGTAATAAAGTTTTAACTACCTTTTAACTAGCATATATAACCAGTAATAAATACTATAACCTAACTCTAACCTAACTACAACTACTAGTCTATACAACCTAACTACAACCTCAACTACTAGTCTATGCAACTTAACTACAACTATAACTACTATTCTGTACAACCTAACTACAACCTCAACCACTAGTCTGTGCGACCCCAACCCAACCACAACCACTAGTCCGTGCGACCCCAACCCAATCTATACCCACGCGTAGGTACCCACGACCTATTTACTAGCCCAAGTCGAAGCATTGTATTACTTATATATAAGTTACTTATATACAAGTTATTTATATGTAAGTTGTTTATATGCAATACTGTGTAGTGTAAAAGATTCTAAAAGTAAAAAGCTGTAGGCAGAGAGCTTTTATAAAAAAGTATTATAGGCTCCCGCTGTATTTGTTCTTACTCTCCTCCTCTATCTCTATCGCAATCTTGTTGCCAGCTATATGCTAGCAATCGCTGTTAAACATGTTTTAATTAGTGTCGCTTTTAGTACCTTCAGCAAATTTTTCAACCCTAATTTCACTTTGTGATCTACGCTTTTTTAATCTAAGCGCTTAGCGCGTAGACTTTATCCACTCACTGTTTGAATCTCGTTAACTACACACAATCTTCTTTTTTAACTTTTACAACTAATCAGTAGCGGGTAGTTGTTTTTCACTTTTTTAGAACCCCTATTTTAACTACAACAACAACCACCACCTTTAACACCTTAAAAACAAATACTCTAGCTGTTAGAAGACTTAGGCAACATTAACAATATATACTATCTTGCACAAGGATTAGTAGTTCCCTGATTATATCTACCCTTTTGTGGTTGTTATGGTGTAGTAGTGCAGGGCTGCATTCTAACACTAGCCTCTAGATTTAGCTCTTTTCTCTGTAATTAAATTTCAATCTTGAGATTGGATCGAAGCTCTATCAGCCTTTAATAACGTAGCTCTAACTAAGAAAGAGAGGTTTATTAGCTTATATAGTAAGGCTAGGAACAAAGGCCTTACTAATTAAGTAATCTAAGCTAGTTAGAGAGCCTAGCGGCTCTCAATATATCATCCTAATCTAGTACTGTCTTGATCTTAGATATTAGAGCGACCTATCACCCTACTAGTAGCTAGCTAGCTATTGTATTTATTAGATTATGTTCTCTGTACACCTTAGAAGCCTTAAGATCTATATTCAGCTTTATAGCTTATTTAACAATCAGAACCTCTATCTAGATCCACTTGGCTAGTGCCTGGCAAAGCAGACAAGGCTATCGCGAGAGCTAATTCACAAGCAGCTTAACTTAAATAAGCTAACCAACGCTTCTAATATTAACTAGATTGTAGTAAGGATAAACAAGTAAGAAAGCAAGTTTGAATTAATCTAACGTCTATCCCTATGTGACGACAAACCCTGTGGGCTAAGAATAACTCATTAGATTGTTAGAATCACGCACTTGCCTATAAACTAGGCGATCTAATTAGTTATTCTCGGCCTACAGAGTTTTTTGTTATATAGAGATGGACATTAAATAAGCGTTTTGCAAACGTTAAGGTTATCAAGGCTACAATAGATTAGGCTGCTGTATTAAAAGCTTAAAACTTAATTTAAGATTATAAATAGGGCGCTAGGGCAGCCGCAGTAGCTGTAGGTGCCCTTACTCAATTATATCTGTAAACTTAGTAGAAAATATACTATATTTTAGTGGTTATATATAGCCTCAAAACTAGGTGGCCGATTTTGGTGGGATTGCCGATATGCATACCTGGCCGACTTCTATATGCCTGAGCTTACTGAGGTAGACGGCGTAACGCCCGTGACGGCGTAACGCCCGATTTTGAACACCAAAACTACTACAAAAATTAAGTGAATTAAGGCTTATAACTCTATGACTAATAAATATCTTAGACAGTATGTATTACTAAAGATTTATAAGCTTTTTAAGTTTTATACATCTAGATTTTTATCTTGTTTAATTTTTGTTATAAATTTTCTTTTCTAAAATATAAAAATTAAATTACTTGATTTCACTTTACATTTGATTTCTTGTAGTGAATATCATGTTTCAATTTAACTTTAACATCAGAGCTTTATGGATTATTTTAGTTAGATAAAAAGTTATAAGAAAAAAAAATTCTTCAATCTCAGAACAGTTTAGAATAGAAAAAACCTTTTTTCTATCTAATATATATATGAAGAATCTCGTATATCAAAGTCAAAGAGAAACTTTATATTCACTATGAAAAGTTTGAAAGTGAAGAAAAAAAATTAATTAACTTTTAATATTGTTAGATAACGTGGTTCACAAGCGAGCGAGCGTATCCTCACCAACGCGTCAACGTTGACACAAAAACGCGAGATGCCCTAACAACACAACGCCTAATCTACTTATACTTAAGCAGATCTACAGCTTGCTCTTTTTAATATTAATTCTTAACGCGTTTAAAGTAGTTATTGTGCTACTAGAATCTATAATCTTCCTAAATCTACTCTTAAGTATTAACGCGCTACGAGATGCCTTCAATGTAACTGCGAACTAAACTTAAAGCGCCTAAACAAGTTAGAAGAGGAGGCTATAGTTAAGCGTAATCTTAAAGAGTCTACGTAAGGATTTACGCCTATAAAGCTTAACTTACAAGTAATAGCTAATAAACTATTAGTAAAGCACGCTAGCAACCTTATTAGCAAGAACTAGGTTAACAACTTTGTTAAGCAGACTCCTAAGCTCTACCGTGTCTGTGCGCGTTTTGCGCATGGTCGAGTTTTGCGCACCCCACCAACATGAAGATTTTAGAAAAATGAGGCTCTAGAGCCACCACCAATAGCTAGTATCGCGAGATATTATAGAGATGTAGTTTATATATTATTGCAATCAATTTGTGCTACTTATATTTACTTAGTAAGTTGACGCTACGCCCGCGGCGGGTGGTACGCGCTGGGGCAGCTGGTACAGCTACCTCAGTTTCAACATAAGATAAATTTTTAATAATACGTTTTTAACGCTTCTGCTTTTAAGTACAGGCTTGTAAGGCTTTGCGCTTACCTAATTAAGACAGTTGTATAGCTTTTTAAGCGTCGCGAGCTGATTTTTAATGCTCCTTTTTAGCTGCCTTTTTAGCCTTCTCTTTCTGCCTCACCTCCTTAAGCCTCTCTCTCTCAACACGCCTCTCCTTAGCTTGTTAAGCCTTATAACTAAGCTTGCTCTTTTAAGTAAGACCTCTAAGCTTTTTAGAGTTATAGTAGTTGTTGTTCGTGTTGTTAAGCTACCTCGTCGTCCTAAGCCTGACGAACCTTCCTAGGCGACTAGAAAACAGCACTACCATAGTACTCCTCAGGATTATTAAGTTAGAGAGTATAGCTCTTCTTTTAGTATCTCTTTTTAACTAAAAAAGTCTCTTTTAAGCCTTATATCTCTCTACAGAGGATACTATTTTAAGCTAAGATGTAGTAGAGACTTTAACAAAGCTTTTTTACCTCCTTAGTGCTCTAATTTTGCACTAAACAGCGTATAAGAGTCTGTATTTTAAGCTAATTGCCTCTACTAAATACAGAAGCTAAACATTTATTAATACTAGAGGCCTCTTTGCAGAATTTTTAAAGGATAACCTTAAAATTAGGTAGATAGACTCTAGTTACCTAGAGAGACTTTCTAATAGTCTCCTTCTTAAAAGCAGTACCCCAGGCCCTCTAAAGGAGGAGAAGGAAGTCTCTTTTTACTATTAGTAGAAGACCCTAGCTTTTATAAAGGTAGAATAAAAGCTTAGTTTAGTAGGCAGTTAAGAAAGGCTTAAACAATTTAACATTAAGCAGTTAAAGCGTATAAGTTAAATAAGAAGGAAATACAGCTAAGAGGATCTTGTAGTCGTTACAGTAATTAATAAAATCTATAGTTTAGTAAGATTTATAGCTGTTAAGAAGGAGTAATTAGTATTGTAAATAAGCTTTCTATCTAGTCTCTCTCTTAAAACCCTTCTTAAGCTAGGCTGGACCTATATTATTGTTAGTCTAGCTAGAAGAAGATAAGCTAACAAGTACTAAGTGCTTTTTGTTATTAATATTCTTAACCCAGCTCAATTTTAGAGCTCTAACAGCTAACTAAAAGATAAGAGATAGGGATAGAGCTGTACTGTCTGAACAAACGCAGGCTAAGACAGTTACTTACTCTCTAAAACTGTCCTAAGTTGCAGCTATTACTCCTTTTTAATTGTATATCCTTTTGTTAAACACCTTTCTTAACCTTCTAGTTACTCTAATTATAAAGCCTTTCTTATCTATATTAAATATTCAAGAAGGCCCTATATTATATTCCCTTATCTTCTTATGTAGTAGCGTAGAATAGAGGCTATATTTAGCCTTTAATTTAGCTTTATGGCGATTGTAATCTATTCCTGCCTGCTAGCGCAAGATAGAATAGATAGGATTCCTGTTAATAAAGCAAGTAATCTAGCTTTCTAAAACCTCTTTACTAGCTAAAGATAAGGCAAAGTTGCGTATTATTACTTATGTAAGTAGTGTACGTCGTTTATTAAGCGTAGTAATATACTGTAAGAGCTTAGTTTCTAAGTGTAGGTAAAGGAGTTAGTGGGCGAGTTAGTGTGGTTGGTTTTGCCCTTAGTGCCTTCGCGTTAAGGTTAAGCGTACTACACTATACTTTTCTACAAACTTTATATACAAGAAAGATGCGCCTAGTGCGCGCGAATTAATTTTATTATTTGCTTCATGGATTGGATCCATATTGGTGGAAATATGGCTGGTTGAGTATAGGTGGTTGTTTTGGTGGGGTGCGCAAAACTCGACCATGCGCAAAACGCGCACAGACACGGTATACGCGCTAGAGCTGTTTCTATAATTACTATCGAGCCGCCTGTAAGGACATAGTGGCTATCTAGCGCTAGTTTAACTTAGTCTAGGCGACAAAACATAAGTAGAGTATTATAGATAATAATATTTACAACTTTAACAAAACTAGCTTTATAATAAGTAAGATTTTATTACAGTTAGTTATTACAGGCTTACGAGAATATAGCAAAAAGAAGCAAATATAGCTAGGTAACTGTAAGTAAGTTACTATAATCTAAGGCGTAGGCGCGTTAAGTTGCTAGATACTACCCTTTGTTATCTTTATAGGCAAGGTGCTTATTAACGTCAAGTTTAAAATTTTGCCTGCTAACTA
Organism: Alternaria gansuensis; assembly: GCA_009289805.1. Classification (NCBI taxonomy): domain Eukaryota; kingdom Fungi; phylum Ascomycota; class Dothideomycetes; order Pleosporales; family Pleosporaceae; genus Alternaria; species Alternaria gansuensis. Next base: position 97,333 of record WBOK01000218.1, on the reverse strand, counting down.
GGTTTTTTAAGTTAGTCCTAATAGCTAGATAAATAATTAGCTTACTTTTGCCTAGTTACAGCACTTTAAGACTTATACATGAAGCTATACTGTAGGTAAGTATTAACTACTTATTATTAATAGCTATAAGAGCTACTGCTTTTTTAACTTTTAAAATCTTTGTAAGGAGAAAAATGAATTTTTCTATATACTTGCGTACTTACCTTACTTATTACAGTCTCTTAATGTTGCTTGCTTCTTGCTGTTAAAGCGTAAGTATAGCGACGCTGTTTTAAGCTTAGCACGCAACTATACTAACTATATTAGTAAAGAGACCTTTCTGCTAGCCTTTAAAGCAGCTTTTAAGTAGTTTATTATAAAAGGGAATATCTAAGCTAGCCTTAAAAGCTCTAGTCTAGTCCTATATACCCCATAGGCAGTGCTATAAAAGCTTAATATAGTAGTGTAGACACTAAAATAATTACTGCAATAAATAGCTACTTAAAAGGCGTAGACACTACGCATTATATGCAGAGTTAAAGCTTAAATTAGTTTTATTTAATAAAGCGTAGAAAAGTGCTGTAAGTCTTTTACTAATTTACTTGTTAAGTAGATTGCGCAGTTAAGTAAGGGGGCTTAGCAAATAGTACATAAGATAGTACTTTGAATAAAAGAATTTACTACTTTTTAAGAAGCTTTTAACAAATTAAATAAGCGTGAAAGCCGCAAGTAGTAATACGTACAGATAGAAGAGACACTTACTATAGGAAAGGTACCTAAAGTGTTAGCTAAACAGGCGGGTAGCAGTCGTGGCGATAGTAAGAGCGCGTTCAAGAGGGTGCAAGGAGAGAGGCGGTGCAGGCGTTGCAAGTAGACTAGACACAACGCTTGTACTTACGCAGTTAAGATAAATAGTGCAAGTAATAGTAGCAATTCTAATAATTAATTTAGTATATTATAATAGTTTATTGACTGTGATAAAAGTGCGTGATATCGTGTCGACGTCAACGCGTTGGTGAGGATACGCTCGCTCGCTTAGTGCGCTCGCTCGCTTGTGAACCACGTTATATAATTTATGTTAAAGAAACTAGAAAAAGTAGAATTCTATATATTTACAACTTAAAAAGCTGTATATTGTTAGTTTTACATATTTTTTTAAAATTTTTATAAGCTAAAAGGTTATTAGCCTTAACTTATTTAACTTTTGTGGTAGTTTTGGTGTTCAAAGTCAGGCGTTACGCCGTCAACCTCGGTATAGTAGGAACGAAAATAATAGCTATTCCTAGAAGTTATTTTGCTATTTTAGGCGAGATACAGTTACGGTTTCGGTGGTGAGCAAAAAGCTCCTTCTAATAACTCAACAGGAGGAGGTATGCAGCCGTTATAAGGTATTAAACAAGGACGATCCTTTTAGAACGTAATAAGTTAGAGCAAAGCAATAATGACTAAGCGTAGGGTCTCTACTTACTGACCTACAACCCCAGAATTCCAACTGCTGTTTAGCGCCATCTGGAGCAACAAGCCACTTTGTACAAGTACCATGTGGATAGTCTTTTAGTGGATTAGTTGTCCAATCACAAAGCTTAGATAGAGGGATTAGATGCAGCTAATTATGAAATATAATGTAGGTTATCTTACGTGTGTGACAGTGGTGCTTAACGCAGGTGACGCTAATAGCCAGAGAGCAAAGTAAAGAGTAGAAAACCTCATTTTAGAGAACGCTAGAGAATTAGGACTAGTCGAATGTGTGTCGATTGACGATTGCAATACTTATAACCGGCTTGCTCTGTGCTCTTTATACACAGTTAGACCTGGTTGAGCTATTGATTTAGCTTATAGCTATAGGCTGTCAATCGCCGTTGAACACGTTTCCATTAGTCTTGTTTTTTAGTACCTTTAGCAAATTTTTTCAACCCTAATTTTCGTTTAGTAGTCTAAGCTTTTCTGCTCTAAGCGCTTAGCGCGTAGACCTTATCTACTTACTGTTTGAATCTCGTTAACTGCACACAATCTTTTTTTTAACTTTTACAACTAATTGGTAGAGGGTAGCTGCTTTTCACTTTTTTGGAAACCCTATGTTAACTACAACGACAACTACCACCTTTGACACCGTAAAAAATAAATAAATATAGGCTAATAAATAGGTTAAGGGTACCCACGATTAGGTATAGGTTGGGTTAGGATCGCACGGACTAGTAGTTGTAGTTAGGTCGCACGGACGTGTGGTTATAGTTAGGTTAAGGTTATATTAGCGTAGGTTGTGGTTAGATAGCCCACGGGTTATAGACAGGGGTTAATTAGTGCTGACTAAGCTAAAGTCAGCTTATCTTATCTGAGGTCAGCTTATCTTATCTAAGGTCAGCTTATCTTATCTGAAGTCAGCTTATCTTATCTGAGGTCAGCTTATCTTGTCTAAGGTCAGCCTAATTATCTAGTTTTTACAGCTAATTATTATAGTTATATAACTATAATTAGCACGTAACTACAACCTAACCACTTACCTCTATAACCTAACTACAACTTAACCTATACCTATAGTCCATGCGCGTAACCTAACCACAACCACTAGTCTATATGACCTAACCAAAATCACAAATACTAGTTTATGCAACTTAACTACAACTACTTTTATTTTTTTAAGGTGTCAAAAGTAGTAGTAGTAGTTGTTGTTGTTGTTGTTAAAATATGGTTCTAAAAAAGTGTAAAGCAGCTACTCTCTACTAATAAATTGCAAAAGTTGAAAAAGAAAAGATTGTGTGTAGTTAAAGAGATTCAAACTATTAGTAGATAAGTTCTAGTAGGAAAGCTTAGACCACTAAGCGATAATTAGGGTTAAAAAATTTGCTAAAGTACTAAAAAACAACACTAGTTAAAACGTGTGTAACAGCGATTGCCAGCCTATAGCTAACAATGGAACTACAGTAGAATTGTAATAGGATTACAACAGAATATAATAGAGAAGAGAAAGAATAGATATATACTACAGCAATCGCCTATAATACTTTATAAAACTAAAGCTATTGCTTTTTACCTACTACTTCTTACCTTTTAAACAGCACTGTTGTAAGGGGTGGCTTTAGGCAATAGTACTTGCTTTACACCACAGAAGATAGTGAGAGATAACTTAAATAATAACGTATGTATATTGCAAGTAATAATACCTGCTTGTATCCTCGCAGGTAAAGAGCCCCTTATAAGCACAATTGCAGGTAGGCAAGCTAACAATAAGCGAGCTTAGCAGATCCAGCTAACACGCAACTATCCGTGACAGAGCCTCCCCCTCTAGGCTGACGTCTTAACAGCCTTCTATTAAAACTCTAAACTCGTGCATATAGGATAGCACAACAGGAGCGTGTCCTATGCGTAACTTATGTGCGCTTAAGACGCAAGTTACCTGTAGATTAGACGCGTTGCGAGCTGCTATATATCTATAATTTAAATCTCTAAAGCGTTGTTATAGTAACTCTTAAATTTTATTGTTGCTTCTAAAATTTTCAAAGGTAAAGGTAAGAGTATGTAATTGTTGTAAGTAGTTTATGCGAGGTAATATTTGCTGCAGTAACAAAGAAATTTTCTAGTATATCTTTCTTAATTCTCTTCTTACTTAATATACTTAACACACACCTCTAGCGCACTTAACAAGCTCTTTTACATTAAGCTCTAATTATTACTATAGTCTACTCTCTAAACTCCAAGTGTATTATAAAATTATACTTATAAAATACTCAGCTATACACATTTAGTGTACTTAAAAAAGCTATTAATTCTGTTACCTTACACGCAACCTGCCTGCGCTACGTATAAAATATTGCTAAGTAGAAGAAAACTAATAGAAAGACTAAGCATTATTATTACAATTATTATATTAAGGGCAACTATAGCAATTGTACTAAGGTAAGTCTTTTGTCTTATTAAATACGCCTTAGCTAATCTAAATAAGTGCCTAAAGCGCTTATAGGTGTTTAAACTATCTATATGTTACACGGGGTTAGGCTGTACTTCTCTAAGCTCGGTCCGTACTAAGGCGAGATAGACTAAAGCGGGAAGCCGTGCGGTTTGTCTGGCGATTCGTGTGGAAAAGAGTTATCGTAGATTAATCTAATTCTATAGTAATAGAATAACTAGTTAACAATCTGTGTAAGAGATAGACTATTAAGAGTTGACTACAACAAGAGTAATAATAAAACCTTTCTATCCTTATATCCTTGTTGCCTTGTCCATTGCCATCAACCTTCCTACCTGCCATCTCTGATAGCTAATCCAGATAGTAATGGCTGCTATCAGCCTTAGGCCCTGCTATTACTAATAGCGCCCTCTTAGCGTGATGTTAGTCACGTGATTAGTGCCCCGCACTGATTATTACCTTTTAACGTGGTCGCCTAATAGTCTCTTACTATGCGGCCTGCGTTAAGGAGAGATCCCTCTTGTTACCTTGTAACATTATCCCCCCTCTTAGGGCTATTGTCTTGATACCCTAGGTTTTTGTTTTCCCGTGCCGTGCTTGGCGGTGGAGGAGGCGCTGGCTTATATACCCTGGTGGTATTGTATGCTCCTTGTCCTCTGTTCTGCCTTTCTGACTATGCCTAAGGTTTAATTGACTTGTTGCAACTATACCTAAAACTTAACTGCTAAGCGTCGTGCCCGCGCTAACTGTGTGAGGGAGAAGAATTTTGAGATAACTTTTTGTTATTAACGCTGTAAGGAGAAGAACCTTTGTTGCTTTGTAGAGACTTCTACTAGCCGTTGTGCTAGCTGTATTTTAGTTGCTACTAAATGCAGTCTTTTTGTTTCTGAGGAAGAGTGAGAGAAGGTTTAGGCTAAGAAACGCAAGAAGAAGCTAGAGCTTGCTTAAGCTAAGGAGGATGCGGCTTAGATTTGTCGTGAGCTCCTAGAAGTTAAGGAGCAAGAGCACTTGTACGCGAATTAAGATCTTGCTATCCTAAATTTTTAGAATTAGGCGAAAGAGCAAGCTAAAGGGAGCCCCGCCCCTAGTACAGACTTTTTACTAACTAAACTATTGCTACCTAGACTGTCAACTAACTTAGGCTAGTTACAGGCTGACGCTTTTTTTAATTCTTTTTTTGATTACTTTCTTTCCCTTAAGGACCCAGTCCTTTCTTCGCTAGGTATTTTTAATAGTACGTAAGTACCTGTGACTTGCAGTTTGTTAAATTTTTCTTTAGCTCCTAAGTGTTCTAGCTTTCTAGCTATTCTTGCTATTTGACTAAGTATTTCTACTAACGACCGATTTTCCGCAGGTCCTTAATTTCTTTAACCTTATACTTGTTGTCTTTAAGCTTTATGTTAGTAGCTAGCTTAGCATCTAGAGGTACTCTTTCTAGGAGTTTCTTGTGAAAGATAAGGTGGATGCGCATGCCTAGTAGGAGTTAGAGTTTATAGTTTACGTTGCCTATTTCCTCTAGAACCTTAAATAGTCCTACTTAGAGGTTGTCTAGTTTCTTGCTTAGTCGCTTAGTTTTCAAGTTCTATCGTGACAGGAAAACTTTGTCCCCCTTCTTAAAGGTTAGTCCCTTAATCCTTTGCTTATTAGCCGCCTTAGCTGTTGTAAGGTTCCTGTAAGCAATATTTTTGCTTAATTCTTTGTGTAGTTTTTGCATTAAGCAGGCTTTATTGTCTACACCTACTGCGATACTTTTTATGTCTTTTAGATCCTGATAAGCGACCGGCTTATATCTGTAGTTCGCATAGTGTGGTGAGTACTTAGTCGTTGCAGACTTAGTACTGTTGTAGGCTAATTGTGCTGTTAGCAAGAGTTTAACCTAGTTGTCTTGTAGTTTGTTGGCGTACATCCTTAGATACTGCTCTAGTGTCTGGTTCGTTCTTTCTGTCTAGCTATTAGTTTCTAAGTGAAAGCTAGTTGATAGCTTCTTCTTTACGCCTAATTTTGCCAGGAATGTATTCTAATACTTAGAAGTAAATAGTTTATTACGATTAGTAATAAACTCTTTAGGCATCCTATGCTCTGACATTAGTGCCTTGCTAACCTCATACGCGCATTCTTCTGCCGTAATAGTCTCTTCTGTAGGCACCAACTTTGCTCCTTTTATGTGTTAGCACATGATGACTAGGATTGTGTCGCATAATCTTCTAGATTCTAGTTCTAACAATTTCGGGAGCTTTACTATAAAGTCTATTGTTACGCTACTCTATGGTCTTGTTGGTGGCTGTAAGGGTTGTAATAGGCTATAGGGCTTATGTCTCTTAGGCTTGTTCTAGTAACAGGCTAAATAGTTGCCTAGAACGTCCTGCACCTTTGCTCGCAAGCGTAGTATAGCAAACACCTTAGTTAAACGTATAACTATCTCTTCTAGCGATGTATGTCCGTATTCTAGGGACTTATACAGTTCCTTAATGAGACTTAATCTTATGTAAGAAGGTACATATGTTTAATTGCCTTAAATTATATCTTAGTACTCTTGTTCGTCTTGTAATAGTTTGTTGGAGCTGTTCTTGTCTGGCTCAAACTGCTAGCTAGCGGCCTTTTGCTGCTATTGCTGTTGAAGTGTTTCTACCCGCTCGGCCACCTTAGCTATCCTAGCTAGTTCCGGCTAGTTGTAACGAAGTGTGCCGTTAGGTATTTTTTTAAATATAGCGTTATGTAGTTCCTTGTAACTTTTTTTGCGTAAGTCGGATCTCCTACTTAGAGTATCTGCTGCTCCGTTAAGCGTTCTAGCGCGGTGGGTTATCTTAAAGTTGAACTAAGCTAGCATCCTAGCCTATTAGACTTGTTGTTGGTTAAGTTTCTTTGTTGTTATGAACCTTGCCAAGTTCTGGTGATTGGTAAAAACCTTAATCTAGTGTAGTAGTTCTAACAAATAGACTTCCTACTGTTTAAAGGCATTAACTACTTCTAGTAGCTCCTTATTGTAAACGTTGTAGTTAAGTTCTGCTCTAGAGAACTTCCTTAAATGGTAGAATACTGGTCTCTATTTCTTATCCGTGCACTGCTGTGACAATACAGCTCTGAGTGCATAATCTAACGCGTTAGTCTTAACTCGCGTCTTTTGTTTCGGGTCGTACATCTCTAGTACGGGTGCCTTAAGGAATATTTGTTTAATTTAATTAAACGCCTCCTAATGTTCCTTGTTCTATTTAAAACTGATTTCTTTCTTTGTAATCTCTAAGAGGGGTGCTGTAATCTTTAAGTAATCTTTGATGAACTTTTGGTAGTAGTTAGCAAATCCTAAGAAAGATTGCACATCTTTAACTGTTTTGGGTTGTAGCTACTCTTGTACAGCCGCTGTCTTTTTTAGGTTTATCTTTACTCCCTTTGTAGATATTATAAAGCCTAGGTATTCTGTTTCTTTTGTGTGGAATTCGCACTTCTCTAGCTGCAGGTACAGCTTGTATTCCTTAAGCTTCCTAAGCACTTTCTTAACATAATCTACATGTTCTTTTAGCGATCTGCTAGTGTATACTAGCACATTGTTAATGTACGCTGTGACGAAGATCCTAAAGTATTTATGAAGAGCGTTGTTAATGACTAATTAAAAGGTTGCCGGTGCGTTCGTTAATCTAAAAGGCATAACTGTATATTTAAACAGTCTATACTTTGTCTTAATCGCTGTTATCTATTTATAACCTTCTTTGATCCTGATTCGGTGAAATTCTTCCTAAACGTTGAACTTTGTAAACTACTTGGCTCTCTGGAGTTGATCTATGAGCTTGGTAATTAGTAGTAAGGGATATTAGTTCTTCTGCGTGACGCTGTTTAACCTGCGGAAGTTGACACATAGTCGCTACTTCCTGTTAGGCTTCTTTACGAACAAGATAGGTGAGGCTATTGGGCCTGATCCTAGTTGGATGAATCCCTTCTTTAGATTCTTCTAGATGTAATCCCTTAGCTTAGCGTTGTGCTTAGGCGATATGGGATATATTAGTCCTAGGCTTAGTTTAGCTCTATTATCTAGGATAATCTCGTAATCCTATTCTTAATAGTCTGCTAGGTTAGTAGCCTTGTTTTCTTTAAAGAGTTTCTTGAACTTGTCGGTTTGATACTCTTGTGGTATTTCTAGTAGTAAGGGTCTTTCTTTCGTGGTCGCGACTCTTCTTATCTAAATGACTCCTACTCTCTAAGGGTCCTTCGCATAGATTCTCGCGATTTTATGTAGTAAGATGCTGCCGAATCTCCCTTCCTTGGGTGAGCTCTGATCTGTCGGGCGCTTCTTCTCGTGTTGTACTCTAGCAACCTTGTGCACAGGTTCTTAGCTAAGTATAGTCTTCTTTCGCTAGTTGATGGCGGGGTTATAGGCATCTAGCCAGTCATAACCTATTAACATGTCTAGTCCTCCTAGATCTATAATGTTGATGTCTATTTAGCACTTTATGCCTGCTATTCATAGCTTTGTTAACTTAGTTTCTAACTGTATTATGCCGTCTCTATATTCTATAGGTTTCTTGTCGGCTAACACAACCGGTACTAGGTTCCTCTTGACCTAGTAAGGTATCGCGTGTTTCTCCACCACTTAGGGTGAGATTATTGTTCGTGCGGCCCCGCTATCTACGAGCGCCTGGATGTTCTAACCTTATACAGATACGGTTACAAGCAACTGCTTTGCTTGACTATTAGTATCCTATACTTTCCTAAGAGTTGTTTTAGGTATGCCCTCGCTAGCAAGACCTAGTCTTTAGCAGCATCTTAGTTTTTTGACTGCTTGCCTTTCTAGTACTTAGGAAAGTAGCCTGTGTTGTTCTTTAAGCTGTAGTGCGTTAAGCACCTGTCGTCGTAACAGAAGCTCTAATGAATGTTCTGGTGAGGTATCTCCTCCTAGGTAATCCTTTTCCTTAGTTTAGCCTTCTTGGCTCTGTGAATTAGACAATCTGCGACCTCGCAGATATCTGATAATAGGGTGGCGTGGTAGTAGTCGTCTACCTGTCGTGCTTTCTCAAGCTGTTCTTAATAGAAAGCACACCCGTTCTTGCATTAAGTCCATAGAAGTCTGTAGTGGATTTCTACCTTCTCTGGCTCGTGGAGGTAGTAGTTGTCTACTAGACATTCGTCTGCCTATAAGTTCAAGTAACAGTAGTAGTCTTCCTTCTTTCTGCTAAGCTTCTTATCTTTTTTATAGAACTTGCACTCTACCTTGCAGTTGTACTAACATAGCTCTCTGTGTTCTAGGGTACCTTCTACTTTATAAGCTTCTTAGTCCGCGACCTTAGCTGTGGGGTCGTCGAAGTAGGGTTGTTAGTGTACGGCCTCGTACTTAATTGCTTTAGCGTTCTTGCTAGTAATTATAATTTAGCTTTGAATTAAACAGTTGTTAGCAAAATGCGTTTTGTTACCGCATATCTAACACTAGTTATTAGCTAGTTGTTCTATAACGTCCTTGCCCTTGACTTTCTAGTTAGTGGTCTTTGGCTTATCCTTAGCTAAGACCTTATCGTCTTTCTTGACTCGCGGGACGACCACGTAGTTGTTACCCGCCTTTAAGCGAGCCTCCTCGTAGAGGTCTAAATTGCTTAGGTTGTTATCTAGTTCTGTTTTAACTGGGTAAGGCGTTCTTTGTCTAATTATCCTAATTTTAACAACTGCCTGTTTAACTTGTTCTTTGTTGCAGTTTTAGGCGAAGTATCTAACTTTGCTGCATTAAAGACATGCCTTGTTGTTGTAACGCCTTTAGCGTTCTTCTTTAGAAAGTCTATTGTTTTGCTTTCTTTAGGGTTTCCTGTCTCTGGCCTTCTCTTGTACCTTGCTAGTCATAACGGCATCACCGTCCCTATTATACTTAACGTAACGCGGTTTCTTCGTGTTAGCCATTGTAGGCTAGAAGTGTTTCTTCTTCTAATTACTGCGTTCCTAAAGCCTATTATTAATGCGTGTAGCTAGCTTAATTAGAGCCTGTAGCGTTCTGGGCTTATTATGGTGTACAAGGCTATCCTTAACATTTTCCTTTAATTCTGCTTTGAATACTATTCAAAGTGCTGCGTTGTCCTAATTAATTCTTGCCTGTAGTTGCTTAAACTCGGCTGTGTAGGCTGATATAGACTTAGTTTACCTTAGGTAAGTAATACGTTTCTCTGCCTAATTCTTGGCGTCTACCTCTCTAAAGATGCGTCCCATCTCTTGCTTGAATTTAGCCTAACTAGAGAATATAGTTTGGGTTTCTTCCTTAGTCCCGTTCTGCGGTACGTTTAGCAGATAGTCGTCTATATATAGCTGCATTTAGTTAGAAGCCTTTCCCTTTATGTAGGTACTTGCTATAAGGATCTTGTCTTGCTCCGTTAGTACCTTGTTGAATTCGCAGTATAGGTTAATGTTAGTAAGGAATATTTGTAGTTCCTTGCGGCCTCTGTTGTACTTTTCTAGAGCTGCTATCTTAGGTTTCTTAGTAGCGTGCAATCGTTCGTTTGGGGTAGCTATTAGCTAGCTAGCAAGCTAATTAATTATGTTCTGCATTTTAGCTATCTGCTGTGCTTAAATATAGGCTTGTTGCCTAAGAGTCCTAAGTTCTGTAACATTAAGGTTCCCCTCCGCCTTAGAGTCTAATGCGTTAAGTATGTTGTTGTTTTCTGGCACTTGTATTAAGGGTCCTAGACCCTAGGCTATGTTGTTCTAAGCGGTTCTTGGAGATAACATCTTGTTAATCTTAATCGGGCAACCTAGTTGTTAATTACGTCTACTAAATTTGTGGGTGGTTAAAGTGTTACATAAGGTTAGGCTGTACTTTTCTAAGCTCAGTCTGTACTAAGGCGAGATAGACTAAAGCGGGAAGCCGTGCAGTTTGTCTGGCAATTCGTGTAAAAAAGAGTTATTGTAGATCAATCTAATTCTATAGTAATAGAATAACTAGTTAACAATCTGTGTAAGAGATAGACTATTAAGAGTTGACTACAACAAGAGTAATAATGAAACCTTTCTATCTTTATATCCTTGTTGCCTTGTCTATTGCCATCAACCTTCCTACCTGCCATCTCTAATAGCTAATCTGGATGGTGATAGCTACTATTAGCCTTAGGCCCTGCTATCACTGATGGCGCCTTCTTGGCGTGATGTTAGTCACGTGATTAGTGCCCCGCACTGATCATTACCTTTTGACGTAGTCGCCTGATGGTCTCTTACCATGCGGCCTGCGTTAAGAAGAGATCCCTCTTGTTACCTTGTAACACTATACTAACTTTGCACTTATTATAATACTATAGTTACTAATATTGCTGTTCCCTAGACTAATACTACTATTATTACTGTAGGCGTTGAGCTTACGTATTGCTAGCGCTAATTTAACTTTAAGCTTACTAACTGCCGCCGCGTTGCAGCGCATACTAGTATTCTTTTTACAGTTTCTACTTAAGTGCTAATAACTTTACCTTATTTTCTAAGCTTAATTTTAGTAGAGTAGCGTTATATAGCAACTGCTCTTAAGCAGCTTATTAGCTATACAGCTAGAATAGCTAGTCCTGTTAATAATAATAATAACGATAATAAGAGCTCAGGTGACGACAACAAGCCGCTGCTTCGGCGCAGTCTAGGCGCAGTTGGCGCTTATAACAGTAGTGCTAGAAGTAGTAGTAATAGTAAGATAGGTAGTAGTAGTAAAGAGATTTATAATAATTAGTAGAGGTAGATAAATTTTGTATTTATAATTCTGTTCTTCTAGATACTTAATTTTTGCGCCTAAGGGGCGCGGCAACAATGTTGTGCTTATCTTTTGGTAAGCTGGCCACGTGGCCTAATCGTTTGTCACGTAGTACTGACTTAGTGGGTGGTGCCCACCTCGTTACATTTAGTATACTTTTTAGCGTGTTTAGGACGTAGTAAGCTTTATCTATGCTTATATTCTTTACTTAGTTCTTCTATATATTTAAACTATAATACTAAAGTCGAGGTATCTTATAGTTTATTATAACTTTTCTTTTGCAACTAGTATTCTAGCTAGCTATTTTTTATTTATTTTCTTAATATTAATTTAACTTCTTAAATCTCTTTACTGTTAGAGCTAATTTCTAGTGCTAATGTATTTTTTTCTTAGCTACTACGTAATTCCTATTACTCTAATAAAGAAATATAACACACATTATAAATAAAATAATAAAGTAGTAGTTATAATTAGTAAGCCTGCGTTCTAACTACTCTTTATACTTAGAATAGTTTAATAAACTTGCTAAAAAGCTCTCTGCTAAGTTAGTAAGCTAAGCTAATATTCTTTATACTAAATTGTACTAGGTCTTTTTAGCAAAAATCTTTATTTTGTATTGTTTATTATAGTATTAATACTAGTATTCTTATGCTGCTAAAAGGTATTCTTTTGCTGTCGCATGTGCGCTGTGCATGCGCTACACTCTGTCTACAGCGTCTAGTACCTCCTCCTCTAGCCTGCTATTCTTAGAAGGCAAAGTAAGCAATAGGTGCTTGCTGTATACTGCGTAAAAAGGTGTTGTCTTTGTTAATTTGTAGATAGAGTTGTTATACGTAAACTAAGCTATTAGTAGAAGTAACACTTCATTATTTTATTTCTCTTAAGTAAAGATTCTTAAGTATTACTTTATTATTTAATTTTAGCGTTTAGTTTGCCTATCTATCTGCAGGTAGGAGGCTGTGCTTAGCCTGCGCTTTACCTGTAATGTGTAGCATGTTTCTATCTAAAACGCTAAAGTAAAAATTAAACTGTAAATAGATACTATGCCTTTCTAAATTCTATATTTTAGAATAACATATTCAAAATAAAACTCTGCAAACTGTTTCGCATGCTATGTCTTTGATATACATATATAATTTGCTATTTTTAAAAAAACATTTAATAATTAAAAAGACTATGTTACAAGTAACACGAAGGATTCTCTTCTTAACGAGAAGGGTGGGTTAAGGGTCAACCACATACACGCTAGAACGTAATAATCTGCGCAAGGCGCGGGGATTGCGTAATTGGCATCTCGCCAAGACTAGATATCTCGCTAAAGGGCAGATGCTAGGATATTAGAGGATGCTAGGATATCTGAGGAATCTCTAGATGCTAGGAATTAGAGAGAGGATATAGATGTTAGGACTAAAGGCAATAGGTATAAGAATATGTTAAATTTTATTATTACACTTATTATAGTTTACTTAAATAGTTCTTCTCTTATATAGATTATTAACTAGTTATTCTATTGTTTATAGAATTAGTATTGTTTACCTTTAGTTAATAGTAATAACTCTTTTTTTCTTAAACATTTTCTACAATACTTTATAGACTACTACCTTAGTTTACTTTGCCTTAATACAGACTAAGCTTAGAGAAGTATAGCTTAACTCTATATAACACTTTAACTACCAGAAATCTTAGTAGACAGTTTAACTCACAAGTTGCCGAATTAAGATTTATAATAGTATCTTAGAGAATTACTTAAAACAACATAGCTTAAGGTTTAAAACCTTCTAAGCTAAGTTAACTAATGCTAGAAAATAACAAGATGCTTAATGCATTTAACTTTAATACTAAAGACAACCCTAGTGCCTAAGAGATTAGAAATCTTAGGTAACAGGCCTATGTCTAGGCACAGCAAGTAGCTTTAATAATAAACATAATTAACTAGCTCTTAAGTTAGCTAATAGCTACTCTAAACAAATAACTTGTTACTATATAAAAACTTAAGATAGCGCTACTTAAGAAGTATAAAGAGAAATAGAAGAAAATGTAAACGTTTCTTACCTACACTAAGCTATACTGCGAGTATAATTAGGTCTCTACTAATCAAGAAAGCATCTTTATAGTAAGTATATATATAAAGAACAAAGCCTTTAACTAGATATAACTCTATGTTAGGAACTACCTGCTAAATACAGAATATAAAAAAGGTAAGGCTAAAACCTAGGCCTTGTTTGCAAGTTAGAAAGAGTTTAAATAAGAAATAAAATGTATTTTTGAAAAAGTAGATGCTAAGAACTAGGCTAAGAGGAGAATTACTTGCCTAAGGTAAACTACGTTAGTATTAGCATACACGGCAGAATTTAAGCAACTACAAGCACAGATTAATTAGGACAATATGGCACTTTAAATAGTATTTAAAGCAGGCCTAAAAAAGAATATTAAAGACGGCCTTATATACTATAATAAGCCTAATACACTGTATGCTCTAGTTCAGCTAGCTACGCGCATTAATAACAGGCTTTAGGAACAAAATAATTAGAAAAAATACTTTTAACTTAACTTAGCTAACGTAAGAAGATAACGCGGCAGGTATAATAAAAATAGTAATGCTATTATAACTAGCAAAGTGCAAAAGAAGGCTAAAGACAGAAATACTTAAAAGAGAAGGCAAGATTGCTTTTCTAAAGAAGAACGCTAGAGGCGTTACAACAACAAAGCATGTTTTTAGTATAGTAAAGTAATATACTTCGCCTAAGACTATAAAAAAGAATAAGTTAAACAGGCAGCTAATAAGATTAAGATAATTAGACAAAGAACGCTATACCTAGTTTAGACAAAACTAAATAACAACTTAAGCAATCTAGACCTTTACAAAAAGGCACGCTTGATAAACAGCTATAAGATTGTACTATAATAAAGACTAAGTAACAAAGTACTTACTCTAAGCAAGCCTAGGCTAAGAGATTAGAAGGTTAAAAACAAAGTTGTGCTAGAACAATTAGCTAACAACTAATGTTAGGTGTGTGGAATAACAACGCACTACGCTAACAAATATATAATTTAAGAAAGAATAATAATTACTAGTAAAGACGCTAAGGACGTTAGTTGTTAGGCAATACACTAAAAGCCCTACTTTAATAATTTAGTAGCTAAAGTTAAGGACTAAGAAGCTAAAAAAGTAGAAAGTACTAAAGAGTATAACAAGTTATAATAGTACAACTGTAAGCTTAATTGCAAGTTCTATAAGAAGAATAAAAAAGAGTACAGAGCAGACTAAGACGAGTGCTGCTACCTAAACTTATAGGCGGAAGAATGCTTAGCAGATAGGTGTTATCTCTACAAACTTAAGAAAGTAAAGATCTACTACTAAGTTCTATAGACGCAATGCAAGAATAGATGCAACTTCTATTAGTAATAATTTAAGATAGCATAATAAGTAAATAACTACTACTATGCTACTCTATTATTAAATATTTGTAAGGCAGCAGACTGCCCAATTTACAAAACTAAGAAGCTAGAGCTAAAAAATAAGCGCTAAGGCAAGATATACATTACTAAAACCTTTATTAGAGCTTCTATTACAATAATAGTTGCTTAATATACTATAGCACTAAGTAAAGTGCAGACTACTTTCCTAGGAAAAAGAAGAGTAAGTAGGCAAAAAACTAAGATGCTGCTAGAAACAAGGTTATACTAGTAAAAGCATACCTAAGACGACTCTAAAGAAGGTATAAGATACTAATAGTTAGGCAAAGCAGATGCTTATAACTATATCTATATAAGGTTAGAATATATAGGCGCTTAAAAATAGTAGGGCTACAT
The DNA here is from genome assembly GCA_009289805.1 of Alternaria gansuensis. Lineage (NCBI taxonomy): Eukaryota > Fungi > Ascomycota > Dothideomycetes > Pleosporales > Pleosporaceae > Alternaria > Alternaria gansuensis. Next base: position 81,947 of record WBOK01000218.1, on the reverse strand, counting down.
AAATAATAATCTTCTTATAAGTAGGAAAAAAACACGAGATACTATACTAGATTAAAAGAGAACTAATCCTAATAATACTAGCTAACAAGAAACCTATAAAATCTTGAGACAGTATAATATAGTTAGAAACTAAATTAATAGAGCTATAGATAGTAGGTATAGAGTGCTAAGTAAATATTAACATTATATATATAGAAGGACTAGATATGTTAATTAGTTATAATTAGCTAGATACCTATAACCCTACTATTAAATAGCAAAGGAAAATAATACTTAAAAAAGAATCTGTACACAAGGTTGCTAGAGTACGTAGAGAGATACGCCTAACAAATTAGAGTTTTACATAAAATAGGAGATTTAGCAGGATCTTACTATATAAAATTAAGAGAATCTATGTCAAAGACTCTTAGAAGATAAAAGTTATTTAAATAAAGTAAGTCGCGACTACAAAAAAAGAACCTTTACTACTAAGAATACTAAGAGAGTATTATACTAACAAGTTTAGAGAACTTTTTCAGGAGAACAAGGCTATAGAGCTAGCAGATAATTAGAATCAAAATTACAAGATTATCCTGGAAAATAGAGCTAAGCTAAGCATAGGACTAATATACTTAAAATTACCTAAGCACAATGCTAAGATAAGAGATTACATCTAGAAGAATCTAAAGAAAGAATTTATCTAACTAAGATTAGGCTTAATAGCCTTACCTATCTTGTTTATAAAAAAGCCTAACAAGAAGTAGCGACTGTATGTTAACTTTAGAAGGTTAAACAGTGTAATGTAGAAGAACTAATATATTGTACTACTAATTATAGAGCTTATAGATTAAATCTAGAGAGCTCAGTAGTTTATAAAATTTAACGTTTAAAAAAATATTTACTAAATAAGAATTAAAAAAGGTTACAAGTAGATAAAAGTGTTTAGGATAAAGTATAATCTATATAAATACATAGTTATGCCTTTTAGATTAACATAAACACTAGCAACTTTTTAATTAGTTATTAATAACGCGCTCTACAAATACCTTAGAATCTTTGTTATAGCGTACCTAGATAGTGTACTAGTGTACTCTAGTAGAACGCTTAAAGAATATATAAAGTATGTTAAGAAAGTGCTTTAGAAGTTTAAGAATTACAAGCTATACCTGTAGCCAAGGAAGTGCAAATTCTATATTAAGGAGACAGAATTTCTAGGCTTTATAATGTCTATAAAGGGAGTAAAGATAAATCTAAGAAATATTACAGCTATATAGAAATAGCTAACACATAAAACAGTTAAGAAAGTGTAATTCTTTTTAGAATTTGCTAACTACTATTAGAATTTTATTAAGAATTACTTAAAGATTACTATACCCCTTTTAGAGATTACAAAGAACAAGATAAGATTTACTTTAAATAAAAAATAATAGAAAGCGTTTAACTAGATTAGATAGATATTTCTTAAGGCACCTGTACTAGAGATATATAACCTAAAACAAGCAATGCAAGTTAAGACTAACGCGTTAGATTGTGTACTTAAAGCTGTATTATTGCAGCAGTGCACAGACAAGAAATAGAGACTAGTGTTTTACTATTTAAGGAAGTTCTCTAAAGCAGAACTTAACTATAGCGTTTACAATAAGGAGCTACTAGAAGTAGTTGATATCTTTAAATAATACGAAGTTTATTTGTTAAGACTACTACACTAAATTAAGGTTTTTACTAATTTCTAGAACTTAGCAAGGTTTATAACAACAAGAAAACTTAACTTATAATAAGTCTAATAGGCTAAAATATTAGCTTAGTTTGCATTACAATAACACACCGCGCTAGAACACTTAACAGAGTAGTAGATGCTCTAAGCAGGAGATTTAATCTACGTAAGAAGAGTTACAAACAACCTTACAATACTATATTTAAAAAAACGCCAGACAGCAGTCTATGTTATAACTAGCTAGAACTAGCTAAGGTAGCTAAGGTAGCTAAGCAGGTAGAAACACTATAATAGTAGTAGCAGCAGAGAGCAGCTAACTAGCAGTTTAAGCCTAAGGAAAATAGCTCTAATAAACTACTACAAAACAAGAGAGAGAGTACTAAGATATAGTTTAAAGGAATTAGACATATATACTATTACATATCAGATGAAGTCTTATTAAAAAAACTATATAAGTCTCTAAAATATAGATATATAGCAATTGAAAAAAAAGTTAAGTAACTCGCTAAGGAGTTTATAATACTACGCTTGCGAGTAAAGATGCAAAATATATTAAGCAACTATTTAGCGTATTACTAAAACAAGCTTAAGAGATATAAGCTCTATAGCTTATTGCAACTCTTACAGCTACTAATAAAACTATAGAGTAGCGTAATAATAGACTTTATAGTATAGCTTTTAAAATTATTAGAACTAGAATCAGCTTAACTTTGCAACACTATTCTAGTAAATAATACTTAATTAACTAAGGCGGCAAATTTTGTGCTTATAAAAGAGGCTATTATAGCAACAAGCTGCGCGTACAAAGTTATAAAAGCACTAGTATTAGAGCATAAAATACCTAGAGAGTTTATGAATAATTATAATAAACTATTTACGTTTAAGTATAAGGACACATTTCTAGCAAGGTTAAGTGTAAAGAAGAAGCTATTAACTAGCTTTTACTCTAAGATAGATAGCTAGACAAAACAGACAAACTAGATACTAGAATAGTATCTAAAGATGTACGCTAATAAGCTACAAGACAACTAAGTTAAGCTCTTACTAACAGCACAATTAGCTTATAATAGTATAAGGTTAGCAACTATAAAGCATTTACTACACTATGTAAACTACAGATATAAGCTAGCTACTTATTGAGATTTAAAGAACATTAAGAGTATTGCAGTAGGTGTAAATAATAAAGCTACCCTAATGCAAGAGCTACACAAAGAATTAAGCAAGAATATAGCTTATAAAAACTTTACAATAGCTAAAGTAGCTAACAAGCAAAGGATTAAGAGACTAACTTTTAAGAAAAGAGACAAAGTTTTCCTGTTACAACATAACTTAAAAACTAAGTAACTCACAATAAGTACAAGGTTAAAGAAATTAAGAACTTACAGAGAATTAGTTATTAGTAAAAATACTTACTTGAGTAGAAAAATAGCTAGAGAGCTAGAACACTTAGGAACTAAAGTAAAATTTAATAAACTGTAAGTTATAGGTACTTAAGTACTATTAGAGACTGTTGGAGTATTGACATGCAGATCACCCTGTTGATCAGGTGATCCTGGTAAGCTGTTGACGTGACGGCCCCGCTAGCGTCTATATAAACGGGCCAGATCGTCTCATGTCTCCAAAGGAGTTATTGGACACTTTTTTGTGGCACTTAGTTGATCAATACACTCACTTTCCACTCAGGTGATCAAACAATTGCACCTTCTCAGCTCCCACAGAGACACCTATAGCAGAGTGGACTAGGTCCTTTAAAGAAAGAAAGTAATTAAAATTAAAATTAAAAGAAGTGTTAGCCTGTAACTAGCCTAAGTTAGTTAATAATCTAGGAAGCGATAGTTTAGTTGTTAGAAAGTTCATACTAAAGGCAGAATTCCCCTTAGCTTGCTTTTTTGTGTGATTCTAGACAGCAAAGATTACAAGATTACAATAAGTAAAGAAACGCTCTTAACTTTTTACTTTGAAAAGCTTGTAACGTAAACAAAAAGCTTTAGTAGTAGCTAGAGCTTAACGCTCTTTAGCTTATGTAACTTTTAGCTTCTTGCGCTTACGCTTTAACTAAACTTCTTCTTACTTTTTCTTAGAAACAAACAAGCTGCAATCAGTACTAACAGAAACGCACCTAGCAAAACAACTAAAAGTTATCTTTATAAAGTAATAAAGCTTTTTTTTATACTACTTACACTAGAAATCTATCTTTAGGCCTTTCTACGCAACATAAGCTACACGAGCTTATTTCTAATTAGTTAAGAAATAAGAATAGAAACTATAGGATTTCTAAACTTTAGGCATAGTTAGAAAGGCGTAGAGGGAAAAGAGCATATATTACAACAGGCGTACTAAGACCTTATATATAGCTAGTAATTTAACACGCGGCACAGGAAAACAAAAATCTAGAGTATTAAAAGAATACGTATAAGAGGAGGGATATTATTATAATTAATATAAAAGATTCCCTTCTTAACGTAAAGAGTAGGGTAAGAGTTAACTATATACACGCTAGAAGGTAATAATCTGCGCAGGGCGCAGAGATTACGTAATTAGTATCTTGCTAAGACTAGACATCTTGCTAAAGGGCAGATGCTAGGACATTAAAGGATGCTAGGACATCTAAGGAATCTCTAGATGCTAGGAATTAGGGAAAGGACACAGATGTTTGGATTAAAGGTAATAGGTATAAAAATGTGTTAGATCTTATTCTTACACTTGTTATAGTTAACTTAAATAGTTCTTTTTTTTCATAGATTGTTAACTAGTTATTTTATTATTTATAGAATCAATATTGTTTACCTTTAGTTAATATTAATAACTCTTTTCTACTTAAACATTTTCCACAATACCTCACGAACTACCGCTTTAGTCTACCTCGCCTTAGTACAGACCGAGCCTAGAGAAGTATAGCCTAACCCTGTGTAACAGAATGCATTAAACGCGTAACTTATACTTTTTTGTGCTAGTAGTAGTTTTATAACAAAATTAAGGCTTACTTCTTTAAAGATCTTATTAGGAATTAGTAATAGTAACAACTAAATGTATTTACTATGCTTTAAAGCATTATTTCTTTAGCATACTACACAGGTTTTTACGTAATTCTAAATATCATAGCTTAGCTCTAGCTAGTAATACAGCCTACTAATAAGCTTATGCGTTATACGTGTACTAAAATAACCTGCTTTACGCGTTTTATAATTTTGTAATAGAATTTCTTGCCTAATAGCTTGTTTTAGTAGAACATAAATCCTGCCTTTATATCTTAAGACTTCTTTGTTGTTAACGTGCTATACTTATGTGCTGCTACTACTTTAGGTGCGTGTTACTTGTATAGAGTCGGTAAACTGCTACTAAGCAAAGGCGTTCTTTTGCTATAACTAGCGCAATTTATTTACTAGAGCTCCTAACTCTACTGTCGCAAGTTCGCTACTAACTAATAGCCTAGCTAGTAAGCTTAGTACGCATAGTGTGCACCTTATAGCACTAGCAGTATAAATACCCTCTGTTCTACAAATATTAGCCACATGCGTCTTCTATGCGCTTTTCTAGCTGTGCTAGGTTGTAGATCCCTTTGTTCTACTACGCTTTACCTTTGCTAGAAGCTTATTCTACAGTGTAGGCAATAGTCAAGTCAATAATAAGTTCTTCTATCTATAATTTACTCTTCTTAATAGTCTGTTTACAAAGTTTGTATGCTCTAGGCAGTACTTAACTTCAAAATTAAAAGCCCTTAAATACAGAGCCTAGTGTGCTTAGCGCTAGTATAGCTTCTGTACAGCGCGTATAGAGCGCAGGTTATTATAATTAGTTAAAACCTTAATAGCGTGTTAAACACCTGCTAGATAGTGTCGCTATTTCTTAAAACTTTATATAATAGCTAAGAGTTTAAAGTTGTACACTTTTTAGTATAGCTTAGCGTTCTGCAGTTTCTGTAAATAAAACGCAACAGAATACTAATGTTTGTTTTTAAAAAGTTAAGATGATAAGCCTAAAATAGCAGAGATAGAGGAATTTGTCCTAATTTAAATTACACGTGTATCATTAAAGTATAGCAGGAAAGGCATGGATATAAAGCGTTTTTTAGCTTTGTATAGGCAGTATATATGTCTTCTTTCTGATAAAACGCCTGTTTCCCTTTGAAGATACTTATAAGAACTGGTGTTTCTACAGTATAGTTTTTAATAAAACGCTAGTAGAAGTTTGTAAATTCTAGAAAAGACTGCAGCTTCTTAATGCTAGTTAGTGTAGGCCACTACCTAATAATAGTAATGCGCGCTAAATCTACGCAAATACTACTCCTTGTAACTATAAAGCAAACCTGCATTTCTTAAGATTTATATAGAATTTTACCTTCTGTAATAAATTAAGTACAGCGCGCACAGCGCGCTGGTGTAGCATATTATCGTTATTATAGGTATAGATAAGGATATTATCTAGATAAACTACATATATATAATCTAAGTGCTCTCTTAAAGCCTTATTAATGTAGGCACAGAAGCTTGCTAAGGCATTCGTAAGTCTAAAAGACATAATAATATATTTAAAATATCTATATTATATCCTAAAAGCAGTCTTCTACTTATCTCCTGCCTTAATTCTTAGACAATAGTAGGCGTTCTTTAGATCTAATATAGTGTAGTAGTATACGCCTAATAGGCAGTCTAGTGTCTCTTTAATAAAAAGGCGTAGGCAACAATCTTTTGTTATAACAGCGTTAAAACCCTAATGATTTACGCAAAGGTAAAAAGTCCTATCTTTCTTTAGTATAAATAGTATTAGAGCGCTAGTAGGGCTAGTGCTGTAGCAGATCTATCTCTTTCTTAGTGCTTTCTTAATATATTTATAGAGCACCCAAAGCTTACAAGAAGAGAGAGCATAAAAAGATTTATAAGGAGGTTCTTTTCCTTATTAAATAGGGATTGCGTAATCTAAGCTTTTAAGTTATAAAAGAGTTTTAGCAGCGTTATTATTAAAGATATTAGCGTAGTCTTAAAATGTATTAGGTATGCGCTATACCTGCGCTACAAATGAATTTAGTATATATACTTCTAGCTTAATGCACGCGCTATTACTTTAAAACACTTTTAGAAGATAAGTTTTTAAGTTTATAAGCCTTGCGTCTTTTAGAAATGCCTTAGTAGCTACTAAGTTAATGTTTGCCTTTATATATTCCCAGCGCCACATCCGTTGCCTACAATTAATACAAATACTCTTCTAGCTTAAGAAAAAGTTGCTACGCAGTAGTAGTGCGCCTTTTTTATCTACTCTGTATGCAGCAACCTTTGTAATACGCTCTATGCTATTATTATTTATAAAGTGCAGCTAAAGCTTATATACTGCGTATATGTTCTGCCTTTAGAGTTTAATTTAACTTAGGCAGGAAAGTTCTGGATCTAGAATGAGTTTTAAGTCTATTTTTATAGCTGTTTTTTAACTAATAAGGCTTATATCTGCTTGTAAGTTAAAAATAACCTAAAGTTCTCTTTCTACATTTATTGCTAAACGTACAGAACACATGCGCTGTATCTTTAGTGAAATATTTATTAGCACGCGCTTTACTAATTCTAGGTTTGCAGCAAGGCTTAATTTTTTTTATTTGGTTTATATTAACTAAGATCTTTTTAGGATTATTGCTTTAGCACTTATTTGCGCAGTATCCATTCTTCTAGCACTTAAAGTATTTAATATTAATATTATTTTTATACTTCTTAAGTGCGTCTAAAGTAGTAGCAGCAAAAAAGTGTTTTTTTTTCTTTATAAAAGTGTTCTAGTTAGGCTAAATATATAAGATAGATGCTCTACGCAAATTCTGTTTAAGTATAAATCTAAGTATAATAAGGTCTTCTCTAGTTGTAAAAATGCAATAGTAGTTAGTAATTACGCGCTGTAGTTTAGGCCTTATTTTCACAAATAGGTACTTTATCTTTTATACCTTAGTATTGTTATAATTTAGCTTCTAAGGACATTAAAATTAGTTACAAATAATTAAATAGTCTAGTTCTTTTACTATTTAGCGTGCGCATGCGCAGTTACTACTTTAAGAGTATAGTTAATAAAGTCTAAAAGTAAGTTAAGTATATATTTATTAAAGCAGTTTTAATTAAGTACTTCTTTTTTTACTTTTAAAGAATGCTTATACTAAGCATACTAAAACTCTTAAAAGTCTGCCCTAAGATACTATATAACCTAGATTACTTTGTTATTGTTCTTTTTAAATTCCAAAAGTAGTTGCTGAAACGCTAATATATAACAATAAATAAACTTGCATTATTTTCTAAAGTTTAGCCTTAGTATTTAGCGAAGTTTTTAAATTTTAACGCGCGTTGCACATGTAAGATAATTGTTACTTTAGGTACATTCTATACGCGAAATAATATAGTTAGTACTATTAAAATATTCAAAACTTCTCTTTATTTAACTGCTTCTAGTTGTGCTACTTCTTGTTTTAGCTTCTAAAATTATTGCAATAATTAAAGTTTATTGCGTTGCTTCTTTATAGCTTTAATGCGCTCCTTAAGCGTTAAGGGTACGTTTTAGGTATACTTCCTAGGCTCCTTTGGTGTGGCGGGCCTTAATAAGGTTTAAGGAGGATTAGAGAGTTTAAATGTAGCAGAGCTCTAGCTTCCCTAGTTGCCTTAAGTGTTGGATCGCGTTAAGGGAGCTATCTCTAGACTATTAGCCTGTAGGGAGGTATTATTCTGTAAGGGGTAGCTTTAGGCAATAGTACTTGCTTTTCACTAAAGAAGATAGTAAGAGATAACATAAATAATAACGTGTGTATATTTTGACTAATAATACCTGCTTGTATCCTCGCTGGTACGGAGCCCCTTATAAGCACAATTACAAGTGGGCAAGCTAACAATAAGCGAGCTTAGCAGATCCAGCGAACACGCAACTATCCGTGACAACTGTATACTAAAAATTTGCATACAATATACTATAATAATATATAACTTTTATAATAAGCATTTTCTTAACCTTAACTTTTATTGAAAAATAAAAAGCTTTCTTGTTATACGCCTAGCCTCTAAACTCGTTTAGCTTAAGCTTATTATATAAACACCTAAGTTTATTAAGTATATATAAACTCAGCTTCTCTGAAAATTTATAGTTATACTTTTCATAAACATGTTGAAAATCTATAATAATTTTATAGATAAGTAAAATGTTAAGCTTTGAGTTAGTTAGTTATAAAAGAAATATAAAATTTATTAAGTATTTGCTAATACTAGTTAAGTACTTAAAATGCTTAATTTTAGTATTTTTCTTTTTTTACTAATTGTGTATACACTAAGTGAAAGAAATTTTTACTACTTAGGCTAGCTGTTGTATAATGTTAAAATAGTAATAAAAAAGAAAAATGTAGGGAAAAACAGTAGGCATTTTATTATTACATGTATAGGTTAGAAAGCAGGGCAATAATAATGCAGCTTTTTTGATTTGTTTAAAAGTATTTAAAGTAAAGCCTTAATATAAGTAGGTAGCATAGGCAGCGTAAGCAGAAAAAGAGCAAGATAAAGCTTATTAACTTAGAAGGTAATTTGCGTCTTTGTCTTGCTTTTCTTTCTTTCTATTTTAACATGCATCACACTAATTGCGTACTAGCAATGCTAAATAAGGGGGCATAAGCCCATATCTATTATTAGCAGTAAATCTTTTTTTTATCATAAAGGTGTTCACAAAATGTGTAAATATATTAATAGTTGTCTTAAAAGGCTGAAGCTAGTATTATGTTCATACTTTAGAACTAACAGTTTATTTACTTAGCTAATAGTTTCTTTACTTAGCCTATGCACGATTAACAGAAAAAGAGGGATGCTAAAGCGGAGCATTTTAAGTACTTTGCTAGTATTAGCGAACACTTTGTATATTCTGTGTTCCTTCTACAACTAGCTGAGTTGAGGCTTAATATTCTTTTTGTATATAGAGATATTGCGGATTCTGGAGTTATTTATAAAGGATATAATTATAAAGTCCTAGAGAGGCTGATTTTGCAGATACTTAATAAACTTAGGTGTCCGCATACTTAGCCTGAACAGAACTAGTATAGAGGCTAGGCGTATAATAAAAAAGCTTCTTATCTTTGGATAAAAGTTAAAGTGAAGAAGATGCTTATTACAAAGGTTATCCGCTATATTAGAGTATAGTGTATTATATGCGAATTATATAATATAGTGCTGTTTGAAAAGTAAAAAGTAGTAGGTAAAAAGTAGCAGCTTTAGTTTTATAAAGTATTGCAGGCTCTCGCTATAGTACGTATATGATTTTTTCTTTCTTTATTATTTTATATTGAAAGTCTATTATAATTGTACTGTAATTCTGTTGTTAGCTATATGCTAGCAATCGCCGATAGACACATTTCAACTAATTTTTTTTTTAGTACCTTAGCAAATTTTTTAACTTTGATTATTGCTTAGTGGTCTAAGCTTTCCTCCTAGATCTTCTCTACTTACCGTTCGAATCTCGTTAACTATACACAATTTTTTTTTTTCGACTTTTGCGACTAACTAGTAGAGGGTAGCTGCTTTTTACTTTTTTAGAACTCCATTTTGATCACAACAACAACCACCACCTTTGACGCCTTAAAAAAATAAATTAATACTATAGAACAATAATCAGACAGAAGTGTCTATAGAACTAATAATTAGTAAGATCGCTAGGAAGATAGGGCACGCAAAGAGAAGCAAAAGAACATCTAACAACCTGCTTAAGGCTGCACTAGACGTTACAGCAATATTAATAGCAACTTTAGCTTAGTTAATAGCACTAATGGCCGTATAGTTAGAGGCTTTAAAAGAAACTCCCTTTATTCTACTTTGCTAACAAAGACGTCTAAAAGCTAATTAGAGGCTAAGCTACTACTAACACACTCTAGAAACAGTACTAAGACTAAGTATGTAACGGCGCAGGCAAGACTTACGGATTAGTATCGGCAGAAAGGATCACGGCAAGGCATATGGGAGTGCGTTGTGATCCACAAATGAGCCTTAATTTAAATAAAACACTTATAGGCCTTGTACGAAAAGATATTAAAAATCTATAGAGCAACTATAGATCCTAAGCTGTCTTTATACCTGCGATCTGGGCTAGGACCGGAGTAGGTCCAACCTAGATAAGATCCTAAGATAACAGTAAGAATAATAGAGTTGTAACGTGTTCGTTACAAAGTACCTTTATCCTAAGTTAATCAATAGGGACAGGTCTAAGTACTTAACGTTCTAGTATAAAGTAAAGGCGAAACCATACAATAACTACTAAGTTATATCTAATAAAACAAGGATTGCGTACGTAGTTAGCTGTTGCTCTAAACGCGCTTTAGACTTTATCCTCTTCTAGTCAGCATAGTACTAAGAATACAGCACAATTATGGATTTTTAGAACTTCTTTAACTAACGATATAACAACTTATTCATAAAAGCTAAACCTATAGACTAGCTTCTTAACTTGCAATACAAAAAGCATTTGATTTAAGGTTACTATATAAAGTTTAACTAGTTGGAGCTTTAGTTGGAAGAACAAATTAGTAATACGCAGAAAAAGAGTATATTTTTTAAATTTAGAAGGCTATAATTTTTGAACAAAAAAGACTTATCTTTTGAAAAGTTTGCTAGAGAGGCAGCTTAAGTTTCCAACAACTTATACTAGTTGAGTATAGATACGCGCAACTAAAAAAAGCTTAGCTGTAGCTTTTACCATTAGAACACCTATAACAATAACACGCAAACGCTTTTTTTACTAAAGAAAACAATTTAAGATTTATAAATAAGACAGAAAGCTAAATAATGATTCAAGCTATTGCTATGCTTTTAGTAAGAAACAAGACTTTGCTAAGACTTATAAAAAAACACTTAGCCGAAAAGCACTTAGGTAAATAAGGCAGCTTAAACAGATACTTTCTCTACCTACAAATCTTATATAGCAGAGAAGAGTAGGAATAGATTAAAAAACTAAAAAAATGTAGCTCTAAACTAATGTTTTAGTTTAGAGCCTCTAAAGATAAATCAGTAGACTAGCAAGAACTAAAAATAATTCCAGCAGAAATATTAAAACACTTTGCCTTTTACTTTGCATCCTATTATAAAATCTATCTATAATATAACTGCACTACTAGAGAGCAGTTGTTTATATCGCGTACTAGTTAGCAAGTAGTATACTTATATATACTATGTTAAGTGCTTTTTAGTCCCTTTTCAGTCAATGAAAGGAAATAACAAAAGAAATTGTCAAAGATAAGTAAAGTTTTTAGGTTTAAGTTGAATATAAATAGCTACTAAGAGGTTACTTACGCATACATAACTAGCTATATAGACAATAATGTAGTTCTAAGTAAAGAGTAAGTAAACTACTAAGACGTCTCTATAGCTTTAGCAAAAAGAAGCTTATTTATTAATTTAAAAGGCGTTTAGATAAGGTATAATAAGTGTATTACATGTTACGGATTCAATCTCTAAGGCTTATAACCTAATAGAGATTGAGGAAGAGGTGCGGAAGTAGAACGATAAGGATAAGAGAATAAAATAATAGACACTAGAGGAAGAAGGGAAGAAGGGAAGAAGAATATTTGAGTCTAATAATTGTATTATACAACTGCTTAATTCAATATTGTAATTCTCTTTACTAAACTCTCTTAATTTCTAACTACAAGCCAAACTGAAGTCTATATAAACTGCTAAATAACAATCTAGAAAGATCTATACTTACGCAATAGCTTGCGTAGTAGATGATGCAATATCTCGCAATCTTATGTAATCTCACGTAATAGATTGCATAGTTGCAGTAGATCAATTAATAACAATAATAAGTTGTACTAGTAGAGTAATAGCTTCTAGTAATCAATTGATCGTAGGTTAATTGTAGATTCCAGGTGCTCAAAATCACACCTAGGTTCTATAGAGAAATAGCTAAGTAGCTTATCTCAACACGCTCTCTTAAGCTAAGAAGCTGTATTGCTAGTAATTTAAGATATATTAACTAGATTTGCACCTAGTAAAAAGTCTCTAATTTTATTAGAACTTGTAGCCTTTGTAAAACTATATGCTATTAAGTAGCTTGCATTCTAATATACTAGCTTTAGTTGTCCTGCTTCTGCCTTCCCGCGTATAAAGTAGTATTGTATATCAATGTGCTTTGTTCTAGCGTAGTAGACAGGATTTTTTAATAGTTGTATTGCGCTCAAGCTGTTAGAATAAACTGCAGTAGCTTTTATTAATTTAATCAAGAACTGCTGCTTTATCTTATTAATAAATTAAAGTAAATAATTACTATTTTTAGTTCCTTCGTTATAGGCTATCAACTTAGCCTCTATACTAAATAAAGCTACAGTTAGATGCAACTTCAATAGCCAAGAAACAGCGCAAAAAGATTTCTTAATTTAGAGCAGAAATATATATCCTAAAGTAGATCTCCTACTATTATTATTACCCCACTATTCTGCCTTACTATATCTTATTTGTTAGAGTATAGACATGCGGATTACCCTGTTAATCCGGTGATCCTGGTAAGCTGTTCACGTGACGGCCCCGCTAGCGTCTATATAAACAGTCTAGATCGTGTTATGTCTCTTTAGTAGTTATTGGACACTTTGTTGTAGCACTTAGTTAATTAATACACTTACTTTCTACTTAGGTAATTAAGCAATCACTCTTTCTTAGCTCCTATAGTTATAAGCCTAGCCGCTTAATTATAGTATTAATTCCTACTGCGCATTTAGTAAGCTGGAAGGTTAACTATTTAATTATTAACTTACTCTCCTCTATTTTCTCCTACAGCACGGCTAGCATATCGCTGCGGCTGCTGTACCTCTCACCCACTTAATTATATGATCAACCTTCTACTAATCTATCGTATAACTTATAAGCTACTATTATTGTTAACGCAGCTACTAACTAACTAATCTTACGCTTACCTTAATGATAATCTACGTCTTAATTCTACAAAGCATTTTATTAAGATAAACTTTTTTACTATACTGCTTGTTGCCTTAAAGGTAATCTTTAGACTTAATTAGACTAGCTAACCTAGTTTACTCTATTAAGACTGCACTGCTTAAAAAAAGGCATTTTAGATTAAGTTAATCATAATCTCCTAAACGTGCACTTAATAGATTACTAGGAGCCTTAGTATTCTAAGTTGCATAAAGATATTAAAGAGCCCGTTGCTCTACTACCCAGCGCAAGCGCTTAAGAACAAGAGGACTACAAGATTACTTAACGCAAATATAAGGCTTATATAGTTAATGCTAAGTATAAAAAAAATAATTACAATAAGCTAGTTAATAAGAACAAAGTATACACAGCTTAATAGATAAGAAAGGTTGCTAAAACTAATAACATTAAAGACTAAATTAGCAAAACTATACATTCAGACCTACTATTAAAAGCCTTAATAAGCATAATTACTTAAAACTTTACTAGTCTTTAAGCCTTAGTAAAAATACTAAAGGAGGATCTTGCTCCTATAAATTAGAATACTTAGTATTGAATTAGGGCGCAATACAGATCTTACCTAGACAAGACTTGCTAGAGACAAATAGGCCCTAAGCGTTAGTTTACTAAGTAGTAGCTCCTATATTAATAAGTAACAATATACTCGCTCTTTAAAGTTGTTAGGCTATTAGCAGTTACTAATTTCTTAGACGCCTTAGGCACTAAGATCGCATTAAACTAGTTACGTAAAAAGCGTAATAAGCTATTATAAGCAATAGCGCTTAGTAAAGCTTAATTAACTCTTAATAATCTAAGAAAAATTTTTAGTGTTTTATTATAGAATTAATTAAATACTTTCTTAAAAAGAAGTGGACACGCAGTGTTCTAAACTACATCTAGGTTAAAAATAGCTTAACAATTATTAAATTTCTTACAGCTAAGCAAAAGCAGTAAGTAATTCTACTTTTACTTTTGTAAGCTAAGCAAGTACTTTTAAATACTATGCAACTACTTTTAACTTTAAACTGCAGTTATAGAATTAATGCCTACTAATAAGATTTTAATTAAACTAACAGACAACGATTAAAAGAAAATTATTAAGCAATAAAATAGTAATAAATTGGTAGCGTTACGCACTTAGATTAAAAAATAAGGCTAGAAAGCTAGCAATAGCAGATTAGCCTCTAATAAACTAAGTAGAGTGTACCTTAGCTTATTAGTTTTAGCACTAATTAATCTAAAGAACTTAATTAAAGAAATTAGACTAAATATATTTAGCGTAACTTTTACTTCTTATGCGTTGTCTCTTTGTATAATTATAGATAGGGGAGTAGCAGTCTACTTAGTTAATAGCATGAATTAACAAGTACTAAGCACTTATTACAAATGCGACGAGGACAAGACCCTTATGGTAGGCACTTAATCTATTCTAGTTGCTAGAATAAGAAACAAGCTGCTTAAGAACGTCTTATATAGCAAGGCTAGCCCTAAGACAGCTAATTTTCTACTTACTAATATTAAGTTTATACTAGGCTTCTACGTTAATATTGTCCTTAAAGCTCAGCTTAAGCAAGCAGGCATTTAGTATTTAAGATATAATTACACTATAAAACCTAAAACAATTAAGAAGAACGTTGTTTTTTATTAACTTAAAGTGTCACTTAAATCTTTTATATATTAAATATAAGCAACTCTCTTTTTACATTGCTTAACTACTACTAGTAAACGCCGTAGCACAATTAAGGGAACCCTAGGTACGCACTAGTAATAAAGATCTGTAGCATTAACAATTAAGACACCTAAGACAACTAGCTATTAAAGCTCTAGTCTACTTAGCGCAGAATATTAAGATTACTGGCAAAAAGCTGTTAGAATGCAATTACTGCGCAATAGCTTATACCTTATAAGTAATTTTATAACAACTAAGAAAAAAATTACTTTAACCTTTTTACAAAATTTTATAAAATATATTTAATTTCCTAACTAGTTAACTGCTTAAGAAATAAGCACTAATTATTAAAGAAGACTACTTAGGCAAGCTGTACAATTATAATATCTAGTTAAAAACACTAAACAATATTCTACTTATAATTAAAGGCTCTACTGAAGGGATTAAAAGAAAATATTAGTAAAGAATTATAGAAATCTATTAGAATAATAACACTGCTACACTGCCTTAAAGAGGGCAATTAAGATATAAACAATAGGCAATAGAGAAAAAGATTGTAATTAAGACGCTACTGCTATACACTTATAAGCCTAATAGCTTAGCAAAAAGAGCTAGCTAAAAGCTAATTATAAAAGCTATTAAAATGCACACAAGTGCAAATCTACTAGCTAAGCTTTAGCTAGTAATTATAAATGCAGCAGCTTACTTGCATAAAATAAGCCTTCTAAGATTTATAGCTACTAATCCCTAAATTATGTGCTTAAAGAATAGTTTAGGAAATGTTTCTAATACTATTAACTACTTATTATTAAATATTAGACTGCTGATCTACGCCTAGACTAGAGTAGAATTTATGCCTATAGCTGCCGAGCCTACTTATTAAATAGGGAGAAGGCAGCTAGGCGCAATTATTAAAAACTTAAGATTAATCCTCGCATCTAAATAAGTTATTTAATAAGTTATTAAGCCTTTAATATATACTATATATAGGTACTAACCCTTAATTAAGTAATTACTAATTATAATATTACCCTAAATAAACAGTTGTTTTACAAAAGAAATTACAAAAAAAAGCTACTAAAAAATTAAGTAGTTAAAATTATAAAAATCCTTTATAATAGTAAGCTAGTTAATCTAAAAAATAACTTATAAGCCCTTGTAGCCTTTTAAAGTAGAGCAGATTAGGATATACAGCTAGCTACTAAAAACTTTAAAAGTAATTTATCTACTATCTTAAGCAGTAAGGAAGGCCTGCATACTAAGTATAAAAGTATATTAGAAGACGCTAAGCAAATGGAGCACAAAGCTAGTGTACTATTGAAAATATACTTAAATTAGCAGCAGAATACTAGTCTTACTACTCTAGAACTAACTCCTAAACTAGAAACTCTAAGGAGTAACAACGCAATTAATCGCAGGGTATTTAATAGTTAAATAGTAGTACGCTTACTTAAAAAAGCTAACTTATTAATATTTAAAAGTAAAGAGCCTTTTTTGTATAGGCCTAACAGCTTATTACTAGTCTATCAGTCTAAGCTTAAAGACTCTAACGCACTAGCTAATTGTAATAGGACCCTTGCTTAGAGTAAGCAAATTGTAGACTATAGATTATTTTATAGTTTAAGATCTTAAGTTTCAGATAGCAGACAGGGTAAGTAATTATAAGTTTAACTTCTACTTACTAGACATAGTGCTAAAATTGCTAGCAAAAGCCTAAATTAGCTTGTAAATTATTATTTTTTACTACGTAAGCTAGGCAGCAGGCGTAAGCGTAAAGACGCAACTTAAGATTTTAATAATTAACTAGAAAGTAGAAGTATAGGTAGTGTTAATGCATTAATTGTAAATTATAAGAATTTATTATAAATTAATTTTTCTAATACCTATTTACTAGGTTTACAAGCAACTTAAGAAGACTAATTAAGCTATAAAACTCTTAATTATGTAGTTATAGCAGCTTTGCCTACTAAGAATAAATTAAATAAAGGAAATGCTTAACTATATTACAACAATCTACCTAGACTGCTAGGAATATAGAAGTAGTTGCTCTAGCATTTTTTAAGGGCCTTATTTAAGAATGCCTACAGGAAAGAGATTAATTAGTTAAGTAATAATAAGACTTAAACTAAAATATGAAAAAAAAAGCATATATTTAACTAAAACTACTAAAGTATGTTTATACCTATAAGTTTAACTAGGACAGCTAATTTTTTAAATGTAAAGCGTAAATTATTGTAAAAAGTAATTTCTAGAAGAAAGACTTAATTAATTTAACATATACTGCTACGTTAGCAGCTAAGTATTTTAAAGCAGTCATAGCTATTAATGCTAAGAATAATCTAGAGATTAAGCAGTATAATATTGTAGGAGCATTACTTAATACGTTAATTATAGTAAACAACTTAGTAATTTATAAAATGCTAAATAGCTTTAAGAAGCCTAAAAAGTGTATATAGCTTAACTATGCACTTTATAAATTGTAAGACTTACTACTATTGTAGTATAAAGAGTTCTTAAGATTACTAAAGGAGATTAGCACTAATCGCTTTACTAGAGGTGTTTGTAGTAGACTTAGAGGCAGCCTAATCTAGGCTTATAACCTAGAGATTAAGGAGGAGGTGCGGAAGTAGAACAATAAGAATACAAGAATAAATAGAGACTAGTGGAAGAAAGTAATTTGAGTCTTATTATTGTATTGTACAACTGCTTAATTGACTATTGTAATTATTTTTTCTCTTTGATTCTAACTAAAAGCTAAACTACAGTCTATATATACTTATTACTTACATTCTAAGTAATCTTACGTAATAGATTGCGTAGTTGCTGTAGATCAACTAATAACAATAATAAGTCGTACTAGTAGCGTAATAGCTTCTAGTAACTAATTGATTGTAGGTTAATTGTAGATTCTAGGTGTAATTTTGAGCACCTAGATCCTGTAGAGAAACAGCTAAGTAGCTTAATCTCTAACACGCCCCCTTAAGCTAGGAAGCTGTTTTGCTAGTAATTTGAGATATACTAACTAGATTTGCACCTAGTAAAAAATCTCTAATTTTATCAGAAATTGTAGCCTTTGTAAGACTATCCGCTAGTAGGCAGCTTGTATTCTAATATACTAGCTTAATTTGTCCTGCTTCTACCTTCTCACGTATAAAGTAGAATTGTATATTAATATGCTTTATTCTAGCATAGTAGGCAGGTTTTTTTGACAGTTGTATTGCGCTTTAGCTGTTAGAGTAAATTGTAGCAGCTTCTGTTAATTTAATTTAGAATAGCTGCTTTATCTTATTAATAAACTAAGATAAATAAATACTCTATTTAGTTGCTTTTTTGTAGGCCATAAACTAAGCCTTTGCGCTTAATAAAGCTACTGTTAGTTGCAACTTTAATAGCTAAGAATTAGCGCTAAAAGATTTATTGATTTAGAGCAGAAATATTTAACTTAAAGTGGATCTTTTACTACTATGATTACCCCCCTAATCTGCATTACTAGAGCCTATTAAATTAATCTTAGGCTCTGTTTTTGATAGTGCAGATTGTGCAGAATTATATAGTAAGCCTATTTGTTTAGTTTAAGCTATATAGCCCCATAAATAATCTAGGCTGCTAAAATACTTAGTACTTAGATTAGCGATAAATCTTAATAGTAGATTTACTGCATAAGTTATATTAGGCCTAGTAAAGAGTAATAAATAGATTAGAGAGCTAGTTTGTTGCTAAAATATCTTAATATCTTTTAGCGTAGCTTTCTAATTATTCTTTTTTAGCTTTATATTCTGCTAGAGTAGTAATTCTCTAGGCTTAATTTCTAGCTTATTGTATTTAGCTAGTAGTCTCTGTTCTTCTTAAGACTTAGAGACATTGCCTAGGTTTTTAATTTTAAGGTCTAAAATATTTAAAAGATCTTTAAATAGAGTTATGCTCTACTCATTTTCTCTCAATGTAAGCAGATTGTTAATACAAGTTGCTAGTATAATCTTTTAGCCTTGTAGCCTAGCTAGCGCTTTTTACAATTGTCTGTTAACTTTGCTAGTAAGCTTATTCTTAAAGCAATCCTTGTTACTAATAGCTTTACTAGTCTTAATATTTAATATAATGCTATAGGTATTATTACTAAGCTTATTTAAGCTTGTTTTACTAATATAGCCTAAACGCCTGTACAGAAGAGTCTCTTGATTTCTTTAATTTCTTTAATCTTTTTAATCTTTTTAATTCTTTTAATTAATCCTCTTTAATTAATTGTTTTCTTTTAAGGTATTAATTTCTGCACAGTGTTAAATATTGCTAATTACAGTAAATACTGCAGTTTCTCTAGTATATTGCCTTTTAGCTAGTATTTTACTAGATTAAATAACTAGGCTATTAGCCTTAGTAAATTGAAATCCAGCTCCTTTCTGAATTAATTAGTACAGACTAAGGATGGAGGTGGAGGAGGTGGAGGAGGGTAAGGACACGTACGTTACCGCAGCGGGAGCCTGCAATACTTCATAAAAGCTCCCTGCCGTACAGACTAAGTATATTTACTTTTAAGTCTAGCACTAGGAGTACGTCTTTTAGCACTACAAATGTATTTATGCTAGTAAAGTAATATAAATGTCTTATTTTGCAATTGCTAGTAGTAGTGTAGCTATATTATCTTATTTAATATAAGTATTGCTTACACTATAAAGGTTTTAAAATAGATCCTTGTCATAGCAAATATGCGCGCTTGCTCTACTATCTAGTAACTACTTAATAATTTCTGTAGATCTAGTAGTATTAATATTAGCAATTTTCTGATCTACTGATACTATAGTTGAAAGAGCATGTTTAGAATTATCTAGTATATTAGATATCTAATTTTCTTAATTTTTCTGATTAATTTGATTGTTTAGAGCTTGGCTAGGATCTTTTTTCTAGCAATTATCTTTTAAGTATTCTAGTTTTCTGCAGTAATTGCAGATTATTTTTAGACTCCTTTTATTATTAAATTTTAAGTTAATAAGGACATTTTAACGTCCTAAGACTAAGGTGCTTAAGAAGCTAATAAGCTATTATCATTGCTTATTAGTTAATATAGCCTTTCTAATTTATATATATTAGGCCTATAGTAATAAAGCCTATTTCTATTAGGCCTATAGCTCTTTTTATTAGAGCTATTCTTTAAGGCTTCTAGACGTCTAGATTCGTCTAATATTAGGCTGCACATTACTTCTAGATTAATTGCTTCATTTAATTTAAAGCTTTAAGTAATCACAGTAACTAAATAGTTAAATTCTAAGCTTAAATTATTATGAATTAGAGCTGCGACGAATTTAGTGGGCAATTTAATATTTCTAGTCTCTAGGCTTAAAACTAGCCTCTTAACCTTCTATAGATAAGTTTCTACATTGTTCTAACATTCATATAGTGTAGTATTAATAAGATCTCTACACATTAAAAAATTAGAACTAAATCCCTTTTAAGAATACAATTTCTTTATGTAATTCTAGAGATAAAAGGGATTAATAATAATTTTTAACTGTAATATAGGTCCATCCTTAAGGCTAAGACGTAATATTAATAAGGTTTTTGCCTCTTAATTTTTAAGCGTCTAAAGTGCCTCTAATAAATAACCCTTCTTAGTTAATTTACTAAAATTAATTATTATAATATCCTTACAGTCTTGTTGTACAAGAATTAATTAAATCCTAAGTGCCTATATATTGTAGTTAGAGCTGCCTTTAAGCTTGGGCACTCTGAAAATACTACTGTAATTAGCTATCTTAATCTACTAGCTTTAACCTAAAATAATTAGCTAAGTAGATAATTGTTTAACGCCTAGTACAGCTGCAGTTACTGTTCTTACTATAAAGAACTCTAGCTGCTGATTAAATTAATCTTCTGTTACTAGCGTACTAGAGTTTCTTAGCTCGTAGCCTTAGCTTACTCCTAACCTTTTTATAAAAATAAGCTTATATAGCTAGATAACCTTTGCTATAAAGCTTTTATACGTCTAGTTGGATACCCTTACTAGCGTAATAGAGTTTTTTAGCTTATTTACCTTAGTTTACTCTTAAACTAAAAAGACTTTAATAGCAGGATCCTCCTTGCTACAAATGAATTATTTATCTAGGTTGATCCCCTAACTAGCGTTGTTGAGTTGTTGTGTTGTAACTCTAGCTCTTGCTAAGAAACTAGCTTTAAATAGTACTAGCTCTTACGTGTGCTCGCGATTCTAGGCAAATAGAAATTTCTTAAATCCTTTCGTCCTATTGCGTAATCTTTTATTGATTCTCTGGGCTTATAACTTGTTGCGGATTTAATCTTTAAGTATAGTTGCTTGTTTTACTATTAACTTAGAGATAGAGGTCTCTGCCTTCTACTTGTTTGTAGTAGACTTAGAGGCAGCCTAATCTAGGCTTATAACCTAGAGATTAAGGAGGAGGTGCGGAAGTAGAACGATAAGAATACGAGAATAAATAGAGACTAGTGGAAGAAAGTAATTTGAGTCTTATTATTGTATTGTACAACTGCTTAATTGACTATTGTAATTATTTTTTCTCTTTGATTCTAACTAAATTCTAGAAAGATCTGTACTTACGCAATAGCTTGCGTAGTAGATGATGCAATATCTCGCAATCTTATGTAATCTCACGTAATAGATTACGTAGTTGCTGTAGATCAACCGATAACAATGATAAGTCGTACTAGTAGCGTAATAGCTTCTAGTAATCAATTGATCCTAGGTTGATTGTAGATTCCAGGTGTGATTTTGAGCACCTGGATCCTGTGGAGAAACAGCTAAGTAGCTTAATCTCCAACAAGGAGCCCTGCCTGTTCTTTGATTAAAAAAGAAAATTTTTGTTTTATTTTATATAGATAATATCCTACTGCTTTCTGTAAAAATTATTAGTAAAGGGCATTAAAACTTTAGTTAAATATTATAAATAAGTACAAGAAATAGAAACATAAATTAGTTAAATGGTTTTTTAGTATCTAGGTAGTTAGAAATTGTAAAAAGTTAATAATTACGCTTATATATAATACATACATTAATAAAATTACAAAGAAGTTTAAGCTAGAAGACAGTAGCTTTCTAAAGACTCTACTACTGTTAGAGAAGCTAATTAAGAGCACTAGCAAAGCAACTAAGCAAGAGATTAAGGCTTACTAAGAAAGGGTTAAATTAGTGTTATATATAGCTATAATGCTTTAACTAGATATTGCTTACTTAATTTAAAGCTTTTACACTTCTTTACAAACTCTAGGAATTAATATATAAAAGCTGTTAAATAAGTAATTATATACCTCTATTAGATAAGATAGAATGCGATCTAATATAGGAACTACAATAGCTTAGACTTAATAATTGCAGGTAATGCTTTCTTTGCAGATAATTAAGAAACTTATTAATTATCCTATAGATATATAGCTATTTTATATAGTAGTCTAATACTTTGGAAGGCGGCTTAGTAGACTATAGTAACTACTTTAACCACTAAGGCTAAGCTGCTCGCCTTTAAGCAAACTACAAAGGAGGCTATAGCCCTTAAGCGCTTTTTTTATAAACTGTCTCTTAATTTAGAAGAAGTTTAGATAGTTTAGTATAACAACTAGTAAACAATTAAGCTTGTAGTAAAGAAGAATATGTAGAATAGCACTTATTTAAAATATATAAATATATAAAACATATAGCTGCAGTAAGAATATGCTAAGGATTATATTAGGTTAAGTACCTAGAAATAGTTATTATACTAGCTAATAGACCAACTAAGTTGCTTACTTAATAACAGTTTAAGAAGTTCAAGTAGTTGCTTAACTTCTAGCAAGTTAAGCACTTAATTAAAAGTAATAATAATTAATAAGCAAAAGATTTGTTTTAAGCAGCAACATCTATATACTAGGCTAAGTCTTCTCTTAATTGCTTAGAAGGAGCGGGAGATTAAAAGCTAAACTAACTAAAAACTAAACACTAGAACTAAGAACAAGCTTACTAGTAAGCATTAGAATTATTATACTTGCTAGACCCTATTAGTAAGTCTTGCTTAGCCTTTTAAGCCTTAGTAAGCTTAACTGCGTTATTTGCTATTCTAGCTTAGATAGCTAGAGTCTGCAGGTAAGCAGCATAAAGACGTAAATCTAATCTATTACTTCTATACATAGAATTATAAGATAATTATTAGTTTACCCTAGTATACTTATGCCTATATAATTAAGTGGTATAGCATTTAGGGTCACAATTAAGAACGCGATAATATAGAGTAGAAAGAGGTAGTATTCTGCAAGCATGCTGTTCTTAAGTCCTTAATTAACGCAGAAGATACTACTATTGCTGCTGTAGCTAAAGCTGTTATTACTGCAGCTGTTATAGATTATAAGCTAGCTGTCAAGCAGGCTACACTATAAGTTAACTAGAGTTATGTATAGTATTATAGGGCTTATATCCTTGATTAAAAGCGCTTACTAAAGCAGGAGCAAGTAGCAGAACCTAAGCAGCAAAACTGCAAGACAACATTTCTTAAGCGCAGTAATTTTTACCTAAAAGCTTTTGCGCAGAAGGCTTTCTAGTAGATATAACACTACTATTAATTTTCTTATAACAAGCAATAATGTTGCTAAGCAGCTTATACTTGTTAACCTAGTACTTATTAATGTTCTATTGCTAATAGCTAGTTAGCAGAGTAATCAAGAAGCTTAAATAATTAAAGACTTACCTTTATATTTTTATATATAGCTATAGAATAATTAGTACGATTATTATTAATAGTATAGCATGTGTAACACAAGTAACTGCTATAGCAAGTGCTACCCTAACTGCTAGTTTAAACTTAATTATAGTAGCGCTTAGCGTATAAGCTGTTAAACAACTTCTTTATATAGTACTTATACAGAGGAATGCAAGAATGTAACAAATTAGCAGCAATTTTTAAAAAGCTTACAGGAGCTTTCTTCTAAGTAGATAAAGGCGCGTTACGCCTAGTTAACTGTTTAATAGGCGTTTATAGCCTATTGCTGTTATTATATTGCTATTTACGCAATGCTACTTAAGTATTAAGCTACTTTAATTTTTGCTTTAGCTTTTAAGCAGTCTTGTCCTTACGTTAGCTTAATCACTTAGTCAGGCTCTTATCTTAATTAAAAATTAAATAGAGGCTTAACAGCAAACTTAACTTAACAAGTAAATAGATTAATCTTTAAGCAGAGCTACTAGAAGTCTTATAATTAGCATATAAATTAGGAGAAAGCAGCAACTAACTCTAATAATTTTAAAGATTAGCCGCTCTCTAGATTTTATTATTAAGCAGGCTTTTACGCGCGCAACGCTTTTACTTAGCACTATTCTTACGTTGTTAAAGGCGACTCTTCAAGCAACGCCTACGTTTATTGCTATTAAGGGCGGACTATACTAAAAATATTAGCAGCAGATTAGTAAAAAAAGAGTAAGGCAACAAGGCTTACTATGTTAATAGTAACAGAGGTGCGTTAAAAATTAAAAAGACTTAGTAATTAATATTGTGGTAAGGCTAAAGGTTTTAGAAGAGCAGCAGACGCAGTTAGTATTTGTATTAATTGCGCACAGACTAATTACGCGATATTTAGAGTCTATCTAATGTTTTAATACTATAATAGAACTAAACTGCTTACTTAATTAAAACAACATTACAATATTACGACGGAGATAAAAAATTAGGCAGTAGGACTAAGATTATAAAAAGACCTCTTGATTGACAACGTTAATTTAGTAAGAATTAACTGCTTGCTTAAAGCTTAAATCAAAGAATTCTTACTAACCTAGGGGGTGTGTTAGAGTATCGACATGCGGATCACCCTGTTAATCTTAGACACTTTGTTGTGGCACTTAGTTGATCAATACACTCACTTTCCACTCAGGTAATCAAGCAATTGCTCCTTCTCAGCTCCCACATTATTAAATTAATCTTAGGCTCTGTTTTTCATAGTGCATATTGTGTAGCATTACATAGCAAGCCAGTTTTTTAGTTAAAGCTATATAGCCCTATAGATAATCTAGGCTGCTAAAATACTTAGTACTTAGATTAGCTATAACGTGGTTCACAAGCGAGCGAGCGCACTAAGCAAGCGAGCGTATGCTTACTACACAACGCCTAATCTACTTATACTTAAGCAGATCTACAGCTTGCTCTTTTTAATATTAATTCTTAACGCGTTTAAAGTAGCTATTACGCTACTAGAGTTTATAATTTTCTTAAATTTACTCTTAAGCATTAACGCGCTAGGAGATACCTTTAACGCAACTACAAACTAAACTTAAAGCGCCTACATAAGTTAGAAAAAGAAGCTATAATTAAGCGTATTCTTAAATAGTTTGCGCAAGAATTTGTGCCTACAAAGTCAATATATAAGTAATAGCTAAAAAAGTATTAAATAAGCAGGCTAGCAACTTTGTTAGCAAGAACTAGGTTAACAACTTTATTAAGTAGACTCTTAAGCTCTATACGCGTTAGAGCTATTTTTATAATTACTAGCAAGCTGCCTGTAAGGACCTAGTAGCTATCTAGTGCTAGTTTAACCTAGTCTAGGCAACAAAGTAGAAGTAAGGTATTATGAATAATAAAATTAATAACTTTAACAAAACTAGCTTTATATTAAGTAAGATTTTATTATAGTTAGTTATTATAGGCTTAGAAAGATATAGCAAAAAGAAGTAAATACAGCTAGGTAACTATAATTAAGTTACTATAATTTAAGGCGTAGACGTGTTAAATTACTGAATACTACCTTTTGTTATCTTTGTAAGCAAGGTGCTTATTAATGTCTAGTTCAAAAATCTACCTACTAACTAAGTTCTTTAAGTTAGTTCTAATAGCTAAATAAATAATTAGCTTGCTCTTACTTAGTTAAAGCACTTTAATACCTATACAAAAAGCTGTACTATAAGTAAGTATTAACTACTTATTATTAACAGCGATAAGAGCTACCACTTTATTAATTTTTAAGATCTTTGTAAAAAGAAAAATATTATTTATTTTTATATACTTGTACACTTATTTTACTTGTTATAGCCTTTTAATATTACCTGCTTTTTGCTGTTAAAGCGCAAGTATAGCGACGCTGTTTTAGGCTTAGCAGGTAACTATACTAACTATATTAGCAAGAAGACTCTTCTGCTAGCCTTTAAGGCTGCTTTTAAGTAGTCTATTATAAGAAAGAATATCTAAGCTAGCTTTAGAGGCGCTAGTCTAGTCCTACATAGCTTATAGATAGTGCTATTAAAGCTTAATGTAGTAGTGTATACACTAAAATAATTACTATAATAAGTAGCTGCCTAGAAAGCGCAGATACTGCGTAACGCGCGCAAAGTTAAGGCTTAAAGTACTTTTATTTAATAAAAAGTAAAAAACTGCTATAAGTCTTCTACAAATTTACTTAATAAGCAAGTTGTATAGCTAAGTAAAGAGGCTTAGCAAATAGCACATAAAATAATACTTATAATAAAAAAATAAACAGCTTTTAAGAAGCTCTAGATAAAGTAAATAAGTAGAAGAGCTGTAAGCAGCAATTTATATAGACAGAGGAGACTCTTACTATTAGCAAGGTACAAGAAGTATTAGCTAAACAAGCAGGTAGCAGTTGTAGTAATAGTAAGAGTACGTTTAAGAGGGTGCAAAGAGAGAGGCGGTGCAGGCGTTGCAAGTAGACTAGACACAACGCTCGTACTTGCGCAGTTAAGATAAATAGTGTAAGTAAAAATAGCGCTTCTAATAATCAATTTAGTGTATTGCAATAGTTTATTGACTGTAATAGAAGTGCGTAATATCGTGTTAACGTTGACGCGTTGGTAAGGATACACTCGCTCGCTTAGTGCGCTCGCTCGCTTGTGAACCACGTTAAATCTTGAGAACAAATTTACTGCATAAGCTATTTTAGGCCTAGTAAAGAGTAATAATTAAATTAGAGAGCTAGTTTATTGCTGAAATTTTTTTTTGTCTTTTAGCGTAGCTTAATGATAATTCTTTTTCAGCATTATATTCTGCTAGAGTAGTAAGTTTCTAGGCTTAATTTCTAGCTTATTACATTTATCTAGCAGTCTTTAAGTGGAGTTCTCCTAAGTAACAAAGATTGATTAATTTAATCTAATTATATATACTTATAGGAACTTAGAAATAATGCCTAGGTCTTTAATTTTAAGGTCTAATGGATTTAAAAATTCTTAACTAATTAGGCTATTTTGTACTCATTTGCTCTAAGTATAAGCAGATTGTCTACGTAATGGCAATTAAAATCTTTTGTTCATTCTTAATATTTGTAGGGGTATTAATATACAGAGATTAAAATTTTTATTAGACTAGTATGCTAGCTAATAGCTTTTGCTATTGTTAGCTAGCTTGTTTTATACTTTATAATGCCTTAAGTAAGCAGACGTGTTAAGGATACTTTTTATCTTAAAAGGCATTTAGTTGCTAGTATAAATAGTTTTGTTAGTTACAGTATTTATAATCGCTTGTTTAATATCCTATCTCCTAATTAGCCAGCTAAGCGTAGTACTTAATAAGATCAATTGCCTTATTGTTAACAAAATACCGACCGATCGATGAATCGCACTCCGGCTAGAGGATACATATACACGTTGCGACACACCCCCTAGATTACTAGCAGTGCCTACTGCTAGTCAATCTACCTAAGAGCAACTAGTTCTTCTCTTGGCGCTCTCTTAAGCGGAGGGCTAGGCTACTAGCTCGCTAGCGCTGGCGCTCTCTTAGCGCACCGACCCTACAAGGGATCTACCTTGTTAGGCTGTCTGTGTGTAATGTATCCCCTAGGCTTATCTTTTTCTGCTAATTTCTCGCTTGTGGTCACCCACCTAGGTAAGCAACCACATCAAAATTGCTTATTGCAGTTTCAGCGTCCGGGCTCCTAACTGTCGGAAACAAAATACCGACCGATCGATAAATCGTACTCCGGCTAGAGGATACATATACTGCGATACTTATTATATTAGGCCTTGTAGTATTAGCAAAAGTTTCTTTGTAATTAATGTTAAACTCTTATTAAAAGCCTTTAGCTACCTAATGTGCTTCAAATATATTGGTGTTGTTTTATTAGTACTTTTTATCTAGGACCTAACAACCTTTTAGAACCAAATAGTCTACGGGCCTTAGTACTAGCTAATAAGTGTTATTTCTCTGCAATTAATCTAGTTCCTTTTTGATTGCTACCAAATAGTGCTTTTTATCTTTGTGTTTAAGCACTTGAAAAAAGTTTCTAGGATTATTTGTATACTTAGTAGTTAAGTACATATCTTCTAAGATTATGTCCTTAATCCTATCAGCTTCTTTAGATAGAGCTGATTTTGATGATTTAGCTCTATTTTTTATTAGAGCATGCATATTTCTCTCTATTACACGTAATAAGTTAGAGTGAGTTTAGTGTGTGTTCTAATTATTGTTTAAATGTCTGTCTTAATTGATTCAATCAGGATTTTGACTATCTTTTAACTGTAGTTCGAAATTAGAGGAGACTTAATTATTAAATACTCCTTCTAATGTCTTTATGTCCCTCGCAGTTGTAATCTTGTTTAATTTAAGATCAATAAGGTATATTAAGTTATTGCTAAGGTAGCTAGTAATATAATATAGCTTTACTCGAGAATTAAGTTTGCTAAGAGATTCTTTTGGCTCTCTTTTGTATGCTAGAGATCCCCAGATTCTAACAGTACTAATGTTTAGTTTATAGCAATACTTAGCTTTAAAAGGCGTTTAGTTGTTTCTAGAACTATAAGGAGTCCTATAATATAAGTACACTGCTGCAAGTAGAGCTTCTGCCTATTACTTTTTAGGCATATTGAACTCAAAAAGTAGAGCTCTTATCTTGTTAAACAGCGTTGTATTAATCTTTTCAGTACCGTCTTTGCCTTCTAGAATAAAAGAAGGAGTATATTATAATTAAAATCCCTTTCTATCTAAAAGCATTTGCAGATCTACAGTATTTAGCTCATTGTGTAATAAAATAAGCTTAATTAACTTTTTATCCTGTACTTTAGCCCTTTTAATAAAGGCTTTAACTAGACTCACAAGCTCTAATCTAGAAGTAAGAAGATTAACTTCTAGATCTTTAGTTTTGTAGTCTAGAAAGGTGATGTAATACCTATAGCCTCTATTAGTTCTAGGCTCCATAGGTCCTCCTAGGTCGCAGTAAACAAGATCGCCAAATTTATTTATAGGCATCGTATTTAGATCTCTGCTAATTTTGCTGGCAAATTGGCTTTTTAAGCAAACTTCGCAGTTGCTAAAAGCTTTACTAGTCTTTACTTCTAATCTAATGCTATCAGTATAGTTACTAAGCTTATTTAAGCTTGTTTTATTAATATAGCCAAAGCGTCTGTGCAGAAGAGTTTCTTAATCTTCTTAACCTTTTACTTCTAAGTTGTTGATTTCTGCACAGATTTGATCGCTTTTGATACTGCTAGTTGCAGTAATTATTGCGATCCTTCTAGTGTAAGGTCTCTTGGCTACTATTTCACTAGATTGAATAGTTAGGCTATTTGCCTAAGTAAATTGAAATTCAGCTTCTTTCTAAACAGATTGGTATAGACAAAGAAAATTTACTTTGAAGTCTGGTACTAGAAGTACGTCCTTTAGCAATACAGATGTATTTGTGCTAGTAAAAGTAATATAAAAAGCTTTGAGTAATCGCAGTAACTAGGTAGTTAAATTCTGAACCCGAATTATTGAGAAACAAAGTCTCTATATTGTTCTGACATTAAGATAGTGTAATATTGATGAGATTTCTACGCGTTAAAAAATTAAAATTAAAACTCTTTTGTGTATATAATTTCTCTAGATAATTCTAGAGATGAAAGGGATTAACGATATCTTTTGACTTTAACAGTGATCCATCCTCAAGGCTAAGACGTAATATCAATAAGGCTTTTGCCTCTTGTTTTGTGAGCCTCTGAAGAGCCTCTGATGAGTAATCCTTTTTGGTCAATTTAGTAGGATTGATTATTATAATATCCTTGCAGTCTTGTTGTACAAGGATTGATTGAATCCTAAGAGCCCATATATCATAGTTAGAGCTGCCTTTTAAGCCTAGGCACTCTAAAAATACTGTTATTAGCTATTTTAACCTACTAGCTTAAGCCTAGAATAATTGGCTTAGTAAATGATAAATAATTTATCGACTAGTACAGCTGCAGTTACTGTCCTTACTATGAAGAAATCTGGCTGCTAATCAATAATAATTGATTTCTGTTACTAGCGTATTGGAGCTTCTTAGCTTGTAGCCTTGGCTTACCCCTAACCTTTTAATAATAAGCTTATATAGCTGGATTACCCTTGCTATAAAGCCTTTATAAGCCTAGTTGGATACCCTTACTAGCTTATTGGAGTTTTTCGGCCTATTTGCCTTGGTTTACTCTTAACCCCTTATTTATAGCATGATCCTCCTTGCTACAAATCAATTGTTCGCCTAGCTAGATCCCCTAACTAGCGTTGTTGAGTTGTTGTGTTGTTACCCTAGCTCTTGCTAAGAAACTAGGCTAAAATAGTGTGCTAGTGCATACGGTAATACTCTACTGCACACTAGTTCAGTGCTTAACTACTTAATCTTGAGGTATATAACCTCTTCCGTGTATCGCAGAAAGGGGTTACTAGGCATTATCCGTTCACTCTACTCTTAGCTCATGTACTGTACTATTGAATGGGCGTCTTCTTCTACTAATAGTCTTTTATACTTAACCTACAATAAAATTATTATCTGTTGGAGGATTGACATACGGATCACCCTGGTGATCAGGTAATCCTGATAAGCTGAACACGTGACGACCACGCTAGCGCCTATATATACAGGCTAGATCGCCTTAAACGTCTTTAGTAGTTATTGGACACTTTGTTGTGGCACTTGATTCATTAATACACTCATTTTCTACTTAGGTAATTAAGCAATTGCTCCTTCTTAGCTCTTACAGTTATGAGCCCGACCGCTTAATCATAGTTTTAATTCCCACTGCGCAATTAGCAAGCTAGAAGATTAACTGTTTAATCACCTTACTCTCCTCTACTCACCTACAGCACGGCCAGCAGATCGCTGCGGCTGCTGTACCTCTCACTCACTTGATTGTACAATCAACCTCCTACCGATCTATCCTACAACCTACAGGCTACTGTTATCGTTGACACAGCGACTAACTAACCAACCTGCGCTTACTTCGACAATAACCTACCTCGTGATCCTACAAAGCATCTTACTAAGATAGACCTTACTAATACACCGCTTGTCGCCTTAGGGGTAATTTTTAAGTCTTCATTAAACTAGCTAACCTATTTTGCTCTATTAAAACTGCACTACTTAGAGAAAGGCATCTAGGATTAAGTTAATCCTAATCTCCCAGACGTGCCCTAAATAGATTACTAGGAGCTATAGTATCTAGAACTGCCTAAGGATGTTAAGCAACTAGTTACTCTATTACCTAGCGCTAGCGCTTAAATACAAGAGGACTATAAGATTGCCTAACACAAATACAAGGCTTATACAATAAACACTAAGTATAAGAAAAATATTTATAATAAAGTAGTTAATAAGTACAAGGTACACACTGTTTAATAAAGAAGAAAGATTACTAAGATTGCTAATATTATAAACTAGATTAGTAAGACTATAAATTTAGACCTGCTGTTAAACGCCTTAATAAGTATAATTACCTAAAACCTTACTAGCCTTTAAGCCTTAGTAAAGATTCTAAAAAAGAATCTTGCTTTTATAAATTAAAACACTTAGTATTTAATTAGAGCACATTACAGATCCTACCTAGAAAAGGCTTACTAGAAATAAATAGGCCTTAAGCAATAGTTTACTAAGTAGCAGCTCCTATATTAACAAGCAACCATCTATTTGTTCACTAAAGTTGTTAGGCAGTTAGCAGTTACTAATTTTTTAAACGCCTTAGGCACTAAGATTACAGTAGACTAGTTACGCAAGAAGCGTAATAAGCTAGCATAAATAATAGCGCTTAGTAAAGCTTAATTAACTTTTAATAATTTAGAAAAGATCTCTAGTGTTTTGTTGTAGAATAAGTTAATTACTTTCTTAAAAAAAAGGACACGTAGTGTTCTAAACTAGATCTAGATTAAAAACAGCTAAATTATTAAAAAACTCAAAGTTAAGCAAAGGCAGTAAGCGATTATATCCTTGCCCCTACAAGCTAAGTAAAGAATTAAAGAACAAGCACTTCTAAACACCGCGTAACTATTTCTAACTCTATACTGCAGTTACTAGATTAATCCCTACTAACAAAAAACTAATCAAAATGTTAGACAATACGAGAAAAAAGATACTTAGTCAATAAAATAGCAATAAGTAGGCAACGCTGCGCACTTAAATTAAGAAAGATAGCTAGAAGGCTAGCACTAGCAGATCACCTGCTAATAAGTCTAGTAGATTATACTCTAGCTTACTAGTCGTAGCACTAATATACTTAATAGACTTTATTAAGAAATTTTTAGGCTAAACGTATTCAGTGCAGCTTTTACGCTTTATACTTTGTCCTTTTATTCAATTATAGATAGTAGAGCAGCACTCTACATAGTTAACAGCAGGAATTACCTAGTATTAGGTACATTCAGCTAATATATTAAGGACAAGACAGTTAAGGCAGGCACTTAATCTATTCTAGTTACTAGATTAGGAAATAGGTTGCTTAACAACGTCCTGCATAGCAAAGCTAGCCGTAATATAGCTAGTTTTTTGCTTACCAACGTTAAGGTTGTACCAAGTTTCTACATTAATACTATCTTTGAAGTACAGCATAACTAGGCAGGCATTTAGTATTCAAGAATATAATTATTCTATATAATTCAAAATAATTAAGAAGAATTTTATCTTAATTAATCTAGAGTGTGACTCTAATCTTTTATTTATTAAATACAAGTAACTTACTTATCATACTACTTAATCATTACTTGTAAAGGCTATAGCACAATTAAGGGAACCTTAGGCGCGCACTAGTAATAAAGATCTATAGCATTAAAAATAAGGCTATTTATAATAACAAGCTATTAAAGCTCTTGTCTACTTAGCTTAGAATATTAAAATTACTAGCAAGAAGCTTTTAAAATGCAATTACTGCGCAATAGCATATACCTTACAAGTCTCCTCCTCCATCTCCATCGCAATCTTGTTGCCAGCCTATGGCTGGCAATCGCCGTTGAACACGTTTCAATTAGTGTCGTTTTTTGGTACCTTGAGCAAATTTTTTCGACCATGATTTTCGCTTGGTGGTCTGAGCTATTCTGCTCCGAGCGCTTAGCGCGTGGACTTTATCTACTCACCGTTCGAATCTCGTTGACTACACACAATCTTTTTTTTTTGACTTTTGCGACTGATTAGCAGAGGGTAGCTGCTTTTTACTTTTTTTGGAAACCCCATTTTGACTACAACAACAACCACCATCTCTGACACCTTAAAAATAAATGCCTTATAAGTAATCTTATAGCAACTACGGGAAAGATTACCTTAACCTTTCTATAAGATCTTATAAAATTTATTCAATTTCCTTACTAGTTAACTGCTTAAAATATAGGCACCAATTATTTAGAAAGACTACTTAGGCAAGGTATACAATTACATATCTAGTTAAAAATATCAAATGATATTATGCTAGTAATTAAAGGCTTTACTACAAAGATCCAGAGAAAAGATTAGTAGAAGATTGTGGAAATTTATGAAGGAAACAACACTGCTACACTGCCTTAAAAAGGGCAATTAGGATATAAGGTATAGGCAATAAAGAAAGAGATAGTAATTAAAACGCCACTGCTGTACACACATGAGCCTAATAGCTTAGCACGGAGAGCTAGCTAAAATCTAATTATAAAGGCTATCAAGATGCGCATAAGCGCTAATCTACTAGCTAAGCTTTAGCTGGTAATTAAAAATATAGCGGCTTGCTTACATAATACAAGCCCTACTAAGATTTATAGCTACTAATCCTCTAACTAGGTGCTTAAACAATAATTTAGAAAATATTTCTAATACTATTAACTTCCTAAGATTAGACATTAGACTGCTAATCTACGCCTAGACTAAAGTAGAGTTTATGCTTACAGCTGCTAAGCCTACCCTTTATACAAGGAGAAGGCAGCTAAGCGCAATTATTAAAGATTTTAAGTAAATTCGTGCAACTATATTAGTTATTTAGTTAGTAATTAAGCCTCTCATATATACTATATATAGGTACTAACTCTTAATTAGGTAATTACTACCTATAATATACGCTTTAATAAACGTTAGTCCTATAAAGAAAATTACAAAGAAGAGCTGCTAAAAGATTAAGTAATTAAGATTATAGAAATTCTTTACAAGGGCGAGCTAGTTAATTTCAAAAAAGATTTAGAAGTTCTACTTGTTTAAAGAAGTGCGGATTTGGACACGCAGCTAACTACTAAAAGTCTTAAAAGTAATCTAGTTACTATTTTAAATGGTAAAGAAGGCCTGCCTACTAAAGATAAAAGTAGATTAGAAGACGCTAAGCGAATAGAGCACAAGGCTAGTAGAATATTAGAAATTTACTTAGATTAGTAGCAGAATACTAGTCTTGCTACTTTAAAACTTACTCTTAAACTAAAAACTCTAGGAAGCGACAACGTGATTAATTGTAGGGCACTTAACAGTTAATTAGCAGTAAGCTTGCTAAGATAAGCTAACCTATTCTTGCCTAAAGGAAGAGAGCCTCTTTTAAATAAGCCTAATAACTTATTACTAGTCTAATAGTCTGAGCTTAACAACTTCAACGCGCTAGCTTATTATAATAAAACCTTTACTTAAAGTAGGCAAGCTCTAAACTGTAGATAATCTTATAGTTTAAGATTCTAGGTTTTAGATAGTAGACAAGGTAAGCAATTATAAGCTTAACCTCTACTTACTAAACATAGTGCTAGAATTACTAGCAAAAGTCCAAATTAGCTTATAAATTGTTGTTTTTTACTGCGTAAGCTAAGTGGCGGGCGTAAGCATAAAGATGCAACTTAAGATCCTAACAATTAACTAGGAGGTAGAAGCATAGGGAGTATTAACGCATTAATCGCGGATTATAAAGATCTATTATAAAGCAATTTTTATAATGCCTACCTGCTAGGTGTGCACGTAATCTAAGAAGACTAAGCAAGCTATAAGACTCTTAATTATGTAGTTATAGCAGCTTTGCTTACTAAGCATAAGCTAAGTATAAGAAATGCTTAACTATATTGCGACGATCTACCTAAACTGCTAAGTTTATAAAAGCAATTACTCTAGCATCCTATAAGGGCCTTATTTAAAGACGCCTACAGGGAAGAGATTATTTAGTTAAGTAAAAGTAAGACTTAGGCTAAGACATTAAGATAAGAAGTAGATAATTAACTAATACCTATAAAGTAGGTATAACCCTACAGGTTTAATTAGCACAGCTTCTTTCTTACATGTAAAGCGCAGATTATTGTAAAAGGTAATCTTTAAAAAAAGAACTTAACTAACTTAATATATGCTGCTACGTTAGCAGCTAAGTTTTTTTAAGCAGCAATAGCTATTGAGAGGATTAATAACTAAGATAGTTATTCTTAGTCTAGAGTAGTATATATACTAGCACGGATCTCTGTAACCTCTAGCTTAGAGCTAGCGACCAGTTAGGAATATAGCCCAGTTCTAGTTAAGCCTAGTCCTTACATATTGCTGCTATGAATAATCTAGAAATTAAATAATATAATGTTGTAGGAGCATTTCTTCATGCGTAAAATACAGCAGATAACTTAATAATTTATAAAATGCTAAATAGCTTTAAGAAGCCTAGAAATTGCGTATAGCTTAACTAGGTACTGTATAAACTGTAAGACTCGCTAGTATTATATATAAGGAATTCTTAGGATTACTAAGAGAGATTAGACTAATTACCTTACTAGTGGAGCCCTGCCTATTCTTTAATTAAGAAAGGAGAATTCTAGTTTTATTTTATATAAATAATATCCTACTGCTCTTTGTTAAAGATGATAAGTGAGGGTAATAGATCTTTAGTTAATAATTATAGATAATTATAGGATACAAGAACAAGAATCATTGAAATAGTTCTTTAGCATTAAAGTAATTAGAAATTATAATAAGTAAATAATAACGCTTGTACATAATACATGTATTAACAAGATCGTAGAGCAGTTTAAGCTAGAGGATAGTAGCTTTTTTTAAGACTCTACTGCTGTTAGAGGAGCTAATTAAGTATACTAGCAAAGCAACTAAGTAAGAGATTAAGGCCTACTAAAAGAGTGTTAGATTAGTACTGTATATTGCTATTATGCTGTAACTAGATGTTGCTTACTTAATCTTTAAGCTTTTATACTCTCTAATAAACTCTAGTAATTAGTATATAAAAGCTATTAAACGAGTAATTATGTACCTCTATTAAACAAGATGGGATGCGATCTAATATAAGAGCTTTAATAGCCTAAACCTAATAATTGCAAGCAGTGCTTTCTTTGAAAATAATTAGAAAACTTGTTAATTGTCTTATAAATATATAGCTATTCTGAATAGTAGTCTAAGAATTTTAAAAGGTAGCTTAGCAGACTACAGTAACTACGATAACTACTAAGGCTAAGCTGCTTGCCCTTAAGCATACTACTAAGGAGGCTATAGCCCTTAAACACTTCTTTCACAAGCTGTCTCTTAATTTAGAAGAAGTTTAGACAATCTAGTATAACAATAAATAAATAATTAAGCTTATAGTTAGGAAGAGCAAGCAGATTAGCACTTGATTAAGACATAGAGATATACAAAATATATAGCTACAGCAAGAAAATGCTAAAAGATTATCTTAAGTTAAGTACCTGGAAACAGCAATTATGCTAGCTAATAGACTAACTAAGTTGCTTACCTAACAACAATTCAAGAGATTTAAGCAGTTACTTAACTTTTAGCAAGTTAAGCACTTAATTAAGAATAAGAATAATTAATGAGTAAAAAATCTATATTAAGCAATAACATTTATATACTAGGCTAAGTTTTTTCTTAATTGATTAGAAAGATCAGGAGATTAAAAGCTAAACTAAAAACTCAAAACTAGAACTAACAACAAGCTTACTAGTAAGCATTGGAATTATTATACTTACTAGACTCTATTAGCAGGTCTTGCTTAGCCTTTTAAGCCTTAGCAAGCTTAAGCGTATCATTAGCTATTCTAGCTTAAATAACAAAGGTCTAGAGGCGAGCTGTATAAAGAGGCAAATCTAATCTATTACTCCTATATATAGAATTATAAAATAAATGTTAGCTTACCCTAGCGTACTTATACCTATATAATTATGTTGTATAGCAATTAAGGCAACGTTGGAGGCAAGGACAATTTAGATATAGAGCAAGAAAAGGTAGCATTGTATAAGTATACTATTCTTAAAGCGTTAATTAATAAAGAAAATACTATTATTACTGCTATAACTAAAGCTGTTGTCGCTATAGCTGTTATAAATTATAAGCTAGCTGTTAAGTAGGCTGCATTACAGGTTAACTAGAACTACATGCAGTATTATAAGGATTATATCCTAAATTAGAAGCGCTTACTAGAGCAGGAGCGGGCAGCAGGAGCTAAGCAGCAAAACTGCGAGACAATATCTCTTGAGTACAGCAATGTTTAATAAGAGGCTTCTACGTAAAAGGCTCTCTAGTAGACGTAATACTGCAATTGATTTTCTTACAGCATGTAATAATATTGCTAAGCAGCTTGTGCTTGTAAACCTAGTACCTGTTATTATTCTATCTCTAATAATAAGTTAGCAGTCTAAGCAAGAATCTTCTATAATTAAAAACTTCCCTTTATATTTTTATACATGGCTATAAAGCAATTAGTAAGATTATTATTAATAGTATAGTATATATATGTAAGGGATGGCTTCAGGCAATAGTACTTGCTTCACACCACAGAAGATAGTAAGAGATAGCTCCAAAATAATAACGTGTGTATATTTCAAGCAATAATACCTGCAGGTCCCCTCGCAGGTAAGGAGCAGCTTATAAGCACAATTACCTGTAGGGAAGCTAATGATAAGCGAACTTGGCGGAACCAGCTATTACACAACCCTCCGTGAAAAATATAAGACAAACAACTACTGCAGTAAGTGCTACCCTAAATACTAGTTTAAACGCAATCAAAGCAGCGCTTAGCGTATAAACTATTAGGCATCTTTTTTTTATAGCGCTTACAAGGCAGAACGTAAGGACGTAACAAATTAGCAGCAATTTTTAAAGAGCTAGTAGGCGCCTTCTTTTAAGTAGATAAAGGCGCGTTGCGCTTAGTAGACAGGTTTATAGGCGTATGTAGCTTATTGCTGTCGCTTTATTACTATTTACGCAATGCTGCTTATGTAGTAAGCTACTATAACTTTTCCTTTAGCTTTTAAGGAGTCTTGCCTTCACGGTAGGTTAATTGCTTAGTTAAGCACTTATTTAGATTAAAAGTTAAATAAAAGCTTAACAGCTAGCTTTATTTAATAGGCAAGTTATTTAGTCTCTAAGCAGAGCTACTAGAAGTCTCGCAATAAGTATACAAATCAGAAAAATAAAAGTAGCTAATTTTTATTATTTTAAAGATTAGCTGCTTGCTAGATTTTATTATTAAACCAACTTTAGCGCGTGTAATGCTTATGCTTAGCACTGTTTTTACGTTGCTGGCGCAGGCTTTCTAAGCAACAATCACGCTCTTGATAACAACTCTCTAAGCAACGCTTACGCTTGTTACTATTAAGAGCGGACTACACTAGAGAGATTAGCAGCTAATTAGTAAGAGAACAGTAAGGCAACAAGGCTTACCAAATTAATAGTAATAGAGGTGCATTAAAAATTAGGAAGAGTTAGTAATTAATATTATAGTAAGGCTAAAGGTTTTAGAGAGGCAGCAGACGCAATTAGGATTCGTAGTAATTGCGCACAGACTTAGTACGCAATTATTAGGGTCTATCTCATATTTTAATATTATAAAAGGACTAAGCTGCGTGCTTAATTAAAACAATATTACGATATTACAACGGAGATAAAAAGATTAGGCAGTAGGACTAAGATTGTGAGGAGACCTCTTGATTGACGACGGTTAGTTTAGTAAGAATTAATTCCTTGCTCACAGCTCAGATTAATAGTATCTCACTAACCTGGGGGGCGTGTTAGAGTATTGACATTCGGATTACCCTGGTGATCAGGTGATCCTAGTAAGCTGAACACGTGACGACCACGCTAGCGCCTATATATACACGCCAGATCGCCTCAGGTCTCTTCAGTAGTTATTGGACACTTTGTTGTGGCACTTAGTTGATCAATACACTCATTTTCCACTTAGGTGATCAAGCAATTGCTCTTTCTCAGCTCCCACATTATCTTATTAACCTTATTTTGCATAATCTAATTACTAGCGATGTCCTGCCCTTGTGGTAGTATGTCTTTATACACTCTAACACCTGTACAAATAGAAAAGCCTATAAGAACATACTCCACTACTTAGTATACAAAGGAACTTGTGTACAGTTATTGCAAGAACAAATAAAAATTCTATATAAGCACAGAATTTATAAGAATACTAAAGAAGCTAGAAATTAGAGATTAATACTAGATATACTTTTAGGTGGTTAGTACTATCCCTTACTATAGACTATTTTAGTAACTATGCTACCTAACTTAACACTAACAACAAAAGAAAGAAAAAAGAAACTACTAATAGAATCATCATGCGTTAATAAATGCTATGTTAAAGTTTATTTAGCAAAATAGAGGCAGTAAGCTGTTTAGTAAAATAGAGGTAGTCTTATATGTATTTATTCGCTAATTTAAAGTCTACCGAGAAAAATAAAGGTAGTAACATGTCTAGCATAAGAGAGGTAGGTTTATATGCGCAAAAATAAGGAGCTAAGGTTTTACTTAGCAAAAATTAGGATAGAACTAAAAGCTTAAAATCAAATATATTTAAACACTAACCTAAAGTATCTTTTTAGATAAATAAAGACAATGCTAATAATCAGGATAGCACAAGTATAACTTAGAGCCTACTTAGTAAAATAAAAAGTACTATAAAAGCAAGAAATTATACAACTACTCTTAAATGAATATGCACTATAAAGACTTTAAAATCAAATATATTGTTCTCTTTTACAACTAAACCTTGTTTATTACTTTGCTAACTAACTACTGTTAACTATTTGTTCAAAGAACTCTGATAAGTTCTACTGTACTATAAATATTAAAAAGAATTAGAAGTCAAGTTAAAGGCAGGAAGGTAAAACGCTTTTTTTTCTAGACCTACAGTCGCTGGTCTCAAGTCACTATTAACACTATTAAGCTCAGTTTTAATACTACAACTACACCTACGTATAACCTACTGCTGTTTATGGTTTAAATTAAACACAGTATATTAGTCTTTGCTAGGAAGAATGTTATAAAATTTCAAGAAAACTTTAACTAATAGGCTAATAATAGAAGTATTTGTCATACTATAAGAGTCTCTATTCTGCTATACTATTTTTTTAATAAAGATTAATTAGTTTCTTATATACTAAAAGATTACCTAGAAATATAGAGAGAGATTGGTCTAAGTTGCAAGTGCATATAAGAAAATAAAAGAAACTTAAAAATACTACTATTAAGATAAGGGGACAATTTTACTTTTAAGCTTATATTTATAAATGTGTACAAAGCTAGCCTAGGCTAGTACACTTCTATACTTATTTTACTTCTGTTACTAATGTATGCATTAAGAACAAGCAAATCCCTTAAGATGAGGAAGGTATTCTCTTCTTCTAAGATCTACTACAAATAGATAAAGAGGTAGTCATGTACTATAAACTTATTACTCTAAATAGTAATTATCAGAACATGTATTAATTGGACCTTGTATATTCTTTTCTCAAAATCTAATATTTATTCGTGGTTGTTGTTGTAGTTAAAATAGGGTTTCTAAAAAAAGTAAAAAGCAGCTACCCTCTACTAATTAGTCGCAAAAGTCAAAAAAAAATTGTTTGTAGTTAACAAGATTCGCACAGTAGGTAGAAAAGTTCTAAAAGGAAAGCTTTGACTATTAAGTGATAATTAGGGTAAGAAAAAATGGCTGAAGTACTAAAAAACAACACTAGTTAAAACGTGTCTAACAGCCATTACTAGCCTATAGCCAGCAATAAGATTATAGTAGAATTGTAATAAAATTGCAACATAATATAATAGAGAAAAGAGAGAACGCGTACATATTGCAGCAAGAGCCTATAATACTTTATAATGCCGCTGTATCTTACCTACTACTTTTTACTTGTTAAACAGCACTACATATAAACAATCTGCATACAATATACTACAATACAATATAGCTTACAACATCTACAGCAAGTACATCCTTATTCTATGCTCTTTTCTTTAAAAAAAACATTTTTTGCTACTTTATACCTAGTACTCAATCTAGTCTAACTCATACTATTTATACAGGTACATAAATTTATTTAGCTTCTTAAAACTTGACTACCTAGCAAGACTTCTAAGATTACAAAAATCCTAAATTAGTCTCTTATCTACAATGTTTTTATATACAAAAAACTACTTAGCCCTAATTTAGCTAGCTATAAAAAGAATATATAATTTCTAAAGTATTTACTAATACTAGCGCAGTATTTGAAATTCATAACTTTAACATCTTCTTCTTTGAATTGATTATGTAAGGGCTAAATATAGAGTCTAGAACTTTGCTTAAACAGCTATTGTAAGATGTTAAATAAGCAATAAAAAAGAAAAAAGTAGAATAAAAAGTAGGATTTCTATTTTCAGATCTATAGGTTAGTAAGCAAGGCAATAATAGTGTTTTTACTTTACTTTATCTAGAAGCGCCTCGCAGTAAAGTAACAAGAATAAGTAGAATAGAGCGCGTTAAGTTAGAAGGTAATTTGCGTCTTTGTCTTGCTTTTCTTTTTTTCTGTCTTAACATGCTAGAGTAACACACTAACTGCGTGCTAGTAATGCTAAACAAGAGGGCGTGAGCCTAGATACCTGTTACTAGCAATTAATATTTTTTTACTACAAAAGTGTCTACAAAATGTGTGGTTACATTGAAAGGTTGTCTTGAAAAGCTGAAGCCATTTAATTTTACTTTCAGAAGATAGCTAGCCTAAGTAGAATTTATTAGCTAAAACAAGAAGGCGCTAATGCGGAGATGCGTTAGTTTATGCTATCTAACTAGTCTACTACCTTTACTGCTAACAATTTAAAATAGCAGCAGTTAAGATTAGCAAAGTATATACAAATACAAGCAAGCTAGCAAATATTAACTGAGATGTAGAGGACTTTATTAAGTTCTTACACAATTTTGGAACTTAGACTATTAACTATTGACATGCTTATAGCTTACCCTACAACTAATAAACTTTCAGAGAAACCTACTAACTACGCGTACTTTATTCCATAAGCAACTAATGCTAAGCATTGTAGTAAATGGAATAACAGTTCCTTTTTGAATAATACTAAAGAAAGATTACCTAATAAAACAAGTACAGCATCCTTAAGTGATGTAGAGACAAACACCCTCTATGGTATATCAAGTGTTGTAGGATACATACTTAAAGACTGTAAGCTATACTACGCTTTAAAGCAAATCAGATAAGTTAGTTTCGAGTAGGATATCAAAGCTAAGAAAGGAACTTACTACTTTAGGCTACTACATAAACTTCTAGCAGAAATCTAAGAATAGCTACCACTAAACTAGGTCTTGCTATAGTTAAAGGCAAAGATTTAAGAGTTTTACAAAATTACTAACAACGTACTTGATTAACTAGCCTCTAGTGTAATACCTAAGAAGTTTACTAGTGAAGACTCTTAACTAGGCTTGAAGTTTAGAGGAACAGCCTCTAGTATAGCAAACGTAGTAACTATTTGAATAAACTAAGGTTACTATAAGTGCGGGAGCTGAAAAAGAGCAATTGTTTAATCAATCGAGTGAAAAATAAGGTTATTGAGCAACGTAGTGCCACAACTAAGTGTCCAATAACTACTGAAGAGACTTGAGGCGATCTAGCCTGTATATATAGGCGCTAGCGTGATTGTCACGTGTTTAGCTTACTTGGATCACCTGATCACCAGGGTGATCCGAATGTTAATACTCCAACACCCCCCTAGGTTAGTGAGATACTGTCGATCTGAGCTTCAGGCAAGGAGATAATCCTTCCTATGTTAACACTGTTAATATAAAGATCTCTAAATTACAGTTTTACTACCTAATTTTATTTTTCTGTTGTAATATTGCTTTGATATTTTAATTAAGCAAGCAGCTTAGTCTTATTGTAATATCAAACATGAATAAGACCCTAGAAATCTTTGAATTAGTCTGTACGCAATTACAACAACATTCATTACGTCTATCGCCTCTTTAAACCCTTTGTC
The DNA here is from genome assembly GCA_009289805.1 of Alternaria gansuensis. Taxonomy (NCBI): domain Eukaryota; kingdom Fungi; phylum Ascomycota; class Dothideomycetes; order Pleosporales; family Pleosporaceae; genus Alternaria; species Alternaria gansuensis. Next base: position 38,323 of record WBOK01000218.1, on the reverse strand, counting down.
CTTAGCCTTACTTAATATTAATTACTAAGCTTTCTTAATCTCCATCGCACTACTACCACTAGTAATATAGTAAGCTGTGTTGCCTTATTATTCTCTTACTGATTAGCTGCTAGTCTTTCTATTGTAGTTCGCCTCTAACAGCAACAAGCGTAAGCGTCGATTAGAGAGCTGTTTTTAAGAGCGTGATTGTTGCTTAGAAAACCTACGCTAGCAACATAAGAATAGTGCTAAGCATAAGTATTGCGGGCGCCAAGGCCTATTTATTATTCAATTCAGTAAGCAGCGAATCTTTAAAATGATAGGTGTTAGTTGCATTTATTTATTAATTTATATGCTTATTGCAAGACTTCTAGTAGCTTTACTTAAAAACTAATTATCTTGCCTGTTAAAGTAAGCCTGTTATTAAGTCGTTATGTTAATTTTAATTTAGATAAGAGCCTAACTAAGTAATTAAGTTAGCGTAAGGGCAAGGCTCCTTAAAAGCTAAAGCAAAAGTTATAGCAGCTTACTAATTAAGCAAGTAACGCGTAAACAGTAATATAGCAATAGTAATAAGATATATACGCCTATTAAGCTGTCTACTAAGCGTAACGTGCCTTTGTTTACTTAAAAGAAGTCGTTTACTAGCTGTTTAAAAATTGTTACTAATATAATTTATCTTTTCATTCTGCCTTATAAGCGCTGTATAAAAAAGATGCTAAACAATCTACACGCTAAGCTTTTTTATAATTGCTTTTAAACTAGTTGTAAGGGTCGTACTTGCTATAGTAGTTACTCATCTTACACATGCTATATATATCTAATACTAATCTTAAAAATTATTTTATAGCTATATATAAATATAAGAAGATAAGTCTTTAATTTTTAAAGCTTCTTGCTTAGCATGCTAACTAGTAATCAGAGATAGAACAGTAATAAGTACTAGGTTAAGAAGCACTAGTGCTTAGCAATATTATTAGTTGCTATAAAGAGAATAATAGTAGCATTATAATTACTAGAAATCCTATTGCGTAAAAGCCTCCTGTTAACAATTGTTACGCTTAAGAGATACCTTCTTGAAGTCTTGCCGCTTAGCTCCTGCTGCCTACTCCTACTCTAGTAAGCGTCTTTAATCTAAGATATAATGCTAAGCATTATTTGCGCTACACACAGCCTACTTAGCAAGCTTTAAGTCTAAATTATAGTTATCCTTTTAGACAGGAGCTTTATAATGCGCAGCTTCATGCTGCTTATGCTTTTAGTCAACTTGTGTAGTAGCCTACTTAATAGCTAGCTTATAATTTAAAAAAGCTGCAGTAACAGCAGCTTTAGCAACAATAGTAGTAGCAGTAGTAGCATCTTCTAAGTTAATTAACTTTTTAAGAACAGTATACTTGCGGAATACTACCCTCTTTTAGCCGATATAATCGTCTTTGCATACACTATCCTATTTGCTATATTAAATATTATGCATATAGTTGCAAGGTGTCTCCTAGTACAAGTAGGCAATTGTCATATAACTCTATATATACAAATAATAGATTAGATTCGCGCCTTTACAGTTCTTGCCTATAGATCCTTGCTATTAAAGCAAAAATAGCTAATAATACGCTTAGGCTTGCTGAAGCTTAAAAGGCTAAGTAAAATCTACTAATACGGTCTAGCAGGTAATGTGATTCTAATGCTTATTAGTAAGCTTGTTTTTAGTTCTAGTTTCTCTGCGTATCTAGCTTTTAATCTCCCGCCTATTCTAAGCATTTAAGAGGAGACTTAGCCTAGTATATAAATATTGCTGCTTAATTTAGATTCTTCACTTATTAATTATTCTTGCTTTTAACTAAGTTCTTATCTTGCTAAAGGTTAAGTATTTGCTTAAATTTCTTAAACTGTTATTAAGTAATAAACTGTTACACGGGATTGGGCTATACTTCTCTAGGCTTAGTCCGTACTAAGGCGAGGTAGACTAAAGCGGTAGTCCGTGAGGTATTGTGGGAAATGTTTAGGTGGAAAAGAGTTATTACTGTTAACTAAAGGTAAACAATACTAATTCTATTAACAATAGAATAACTAGCTAATGATCAAGGTAAAAGTTAAACTATTTAAGTTAATTACAATAAGTGTAAGAATAAGATCTATTATATTCTTATACCTATTGCCTTTGTCCTACTATTCTGTACATCCCTTCAAAGAGGGAGGTTTGTAATAGCGCTGCCGTCCCTTTATACATAGCTATCCTAGATAGCTAGCCTTAGCAGGATAGTAGATACGTGATTAACGCTCTGTATAGATTATTACTTTCTAGCGTAGTAGCTAGTTGACTCTTAACCCTTACTTTTACGTTAAGAAGAGGATTCTTCTTATTAGTTATAATAATATTTTTTTTCTTGAGTGTACTGTCTTAATACTTTAGAATATTGTTTTCCTACGCTGCGTGTTAAGTTACTAGCTGTATATAAAGTCTTAGTATACTTGTTATGTTATACAATTGCTTTCCTTTACGCCTTTCTAACTATGCTTAAGGTTCTGTTCTCTTGCTGTTCTTGCTTATAGAACTCTACTTCTAACTGTTACGCTTATGTTAGTTATGTAAAAAAGCTAGGCCTAGAGATAGCTTTTTGTTATAAGCAGTATAAGGCAAAAAACATTTATTATCTTATAAACACTATAACTAGCTATTACGCTAGTTATATTTTTATAAAGGCAGAGTGTAGTTTATTTATTTATAAAAAAGAGTAGAAGAAAGTTTAGCATATAGAGTATAAGAAACGCTTTAAAGTTGTATGTCTAAAGGCTTAGCTAGCTTAAAGCAAGCTAGAGCTCCTAAAGACCAAGGCGCAAGAGTAATTATTTACTAATCAAGATTTTACTATTTTTAATTTTAAAAATTGTGCAAAGAAGCAAGCTAAGAAATACTTAGCCCTTAGTATAGACTTTTTAATAATTAAACTATTACTACCTAAATTATTAACTAACTTAAGCTAGTTACAGGCTAACGCTTTCTTTGTTTCTTTTTTTTAATTACTTTTTTTCTTTAAATTTTTTTTTTCTTAAAGTGTTTTAAATAGTTCTTAAGTATCTATAACTTGTAGTTTATTAAATCTTCTTTTAGTTTCTAAGTGTCTTAGCTTTTTAGCTATTTTTGCTATTTAACTAAGTATTTTTACTAACAACTAATTTTTTGTAAGTTTTTAATTTCTTTAACTTTGTATTTATTGTCTTGAAGCTCTATGTTAGTAGCTAGCTTAGCATCTAGAGGTGCTTTTTCTATGAATTTTTTGTAAATGACAAAGCAGACGCGTATACTTAGTAGTAATTAAAGTTTATAGTTTACGTTATACATTTTCTTTAGGATTTTAAATAGTCCCACTTAAAAAGTATCTAGTGTTCTACTTAGTTGCCTAGTTCTTAAGTTTTGTTGTAATGGAAACACTTTGTCTTCTTTTTTAAAAGTTAGTTCCTTAGTTTTTTCTTATTAGCTACCTTAGCTATTACAAAATTTCTATAAGCTATATTTTTACTTAATTCTTCGTGTAGCTCTTGTACTAAGTAGGCCTTGTTGTCTGCACTTACTGTAATACTTTTAATGTTTTTCAAATCTTAGTAAGTAGCTAGCTTATATTTGTAGTTAGTATAATATAGTAAGTGCTTTGTAGTTGCTAACTTTGTGCTATTATAGGCTAATTATGCTGTTAGTAAAAGTTTAACTTAGTTGTCTTGCAGCTTGTTAGCATATAATTTTAAATACTGCTCTAGTGTCTAGTTTGTTTGTTTTGTCTATCTATCTGTTTTAGAGTAAAAGCTGGTTCATAGCTTTTTTTTTTACACCTTATTTTACTAGAAATTTGTGTTAATATTTAGACGTAAATAGTTTGTTATGATTAGTAATAAACTCTTTGTATAACGTGGTTCACAAGCGAGCGAGCGTATCCTCACCAACGCGTGAACGTCAACACGATATCACGCACTTTTATCACAGTTAATAAAATATTGCAATATACTAAATTAATTATCTAAAGCGCTATTATTACTTGCACTATCTATCTTAACTGCGCAGATATAAGTGTTATGTCTAGTCTGCTTGCAACGCCTGCACCGCCTCTTTTCTTGCACCCTCTTAGACGCACTCTTACTATTACTACAACTGCTACTTACCTGTTTAGCTAATACTTCTTGTACCTTGCCCATAGTAAGAGTCCCCTCTATCTATACATATTGCTACTTATAGCTTTTCTATTTATTTACTTTATTTAAAGCTTCTTAAAGGCCATTTTTTTTTATTATAAGTATCATTTTATGTGCTATTTGCTAAGCCTCTTTACTTAGCTGCACAAGTTACTTATTAAGTAAAATTGTAAAAGACTTATGGTAGTTTTACTCTTTATTTAATAATAGTACTTTAAGCTTTAACTTTACGCGCGTTGCGTAGTGTCTACGCCTCTTGATTAGCTACTTATTGCAGTAATTGTTTTAGTATCTATATATTAAGCTTTAATAGCACTGCCTATAAGTTATATAAGACTAGACTAGCGCCTTTAAAGCTAGCTTAGATATTCTCTTTTATAATAAACTACTTAAAAGCTGCTTTTGTAACGAACACGTTACAACTCTATTATCCTCACCGTTATCTTAAGATCTTATCTGTGTCGGACCTACTCTGGTCCTAGTCTAGATTGCAGTTATAAAGACAGCTTAGGACCTATAGTTGCTCTGTAGATTTTTAATATTTTTTCGTACAAGGCTTATAGGTGTCTTATTTCAATTAAGGCTTATTTGTAGATTACAACGCACTTCTATATGCCTTGCTATAATCTTTTCTACTAATACTAATCTGTAAGTCTTGCCTGCGCTGTTACATTATATTAAAAATCTTGTCCTAGCTAGTAATAGTATTTAAAACAATATCGCAGCTGTTTGTTTAAACTACGCCTAAGCCTAAGCCTCTCTACATATAAACTAGAAGCTTTACACTGTTAAGTCTAACAACACCTCAAGTAGAATCTTCTAGATTTCTTACTAACTAAAGCCTTTAGGTTTAGAACTTTTAACTTTAATAATAAGGCAAATTACTTTAGAAAAGTTGCGTAAAGTGTGCTAAGGTAGAAACATAAAGACTACTAACAACTTATTAGTATTAAAATTAACTGCTAATAGCTAACTAAAACTACCCTAGACTCTCTTTAGAGCCTGTCTAAAAATGAAATTGCTGCTAGAGTTAATAACAATCCCCACAAGACAAAGTAATTAGTAAGCAACTAGTTATTAAAGAGGATAGAGTTAAGGAGAAAGAAGAAGTAAATTTAAAGGAAGATTTAGTTGCACTCTATAAGGACGAAATTAACTGCTTAAATACGCAAGTTGCGTAATTAACATAAAAAGTTACGCTGTCTAGGGACACGGCTATACTAATTACTAAAACACTACTAACAAAAGTAGATATACTGTTAAACTAATTAACACAGTATATTTCTACTACTCCTAAGATGCTACGCATTAAGCTTAAAAAGCGCACGCTTACTATTAAAAATTCTAATAATAAAACTAACTTTACGTTTTGTTAATAGCAGGCCTTTATAAAAGACAAATTAGAAATTAACTTAAATTACTACTAGACTAAGCGCGCTTGCATAGCTCTTGTGTAGGGACACACTACTAGTATTATAAAAAGATACTTTAAACTGTAGTACTTAGCTAATTTAGTTCTAAAATAGTTTAAAAATATAAAAGAAATAATTACTCTACTTAAATTATATTTTGTATTTAGCAATAAATAGGCAGAGAGCTGTGCAGCTTTCTACTGCCTAGTTATAAATAAAAAAAAACGTTTCTAGCTTTTAAGGCAAGGTTTATTAGTACTGCTGTTAAAAAGTCTATTTCTAAGTTAGAGTAGTCTTTTTACTTATAAGAGAAAATTACTCCCGCCTTACGTGCCCTAAATTTAGGTTTTAAATACCTAAAGAACAACTTATTTAACAAGATAGTATAACACTTTACTATATTTAATATAGAAAAACGCAATTCTCTTATTAAACTAAATATAAATAGTAAACTAGTGTTTACCTTAGTACTACTATAAAAGCCTTGCCTTTAATAATATTAAAGCCTGTAGCCTTCTTATAGTAGCTTCCTATCTAATTTAACCTTAAATCCTGCTTACGCTACTTTAAGCACGCCTAAATTTTTGTCTAAAACCTCTACTTTTAATAACAAGCCTCTATTAGATACTTATTTTAAGTATAAGAAGCCTAGTTACTTTCTAAGCAATTGTACTACCCCTTAAGTAAAAAGAATTAAGATTAAATAGAAAGAATACTTAGAAGCTGCAAAACTTTACTTAGACTAGAAACAAGAGAGAAACAAAGACGCTTAAAATAACTTTCTAGCCTAGGCCTGTACAAGTATAATCTTACTAATATTAACTTATTAAACTTGTTTAAAAAAAAGCATTTTTAAGTTTCTACTATTCTTAGTTTAAAAGGTTACAGTGCCTAGCTAAATTTATTAATTAATACTAAAGCTTAAAGTTTTATATTTCTAAATTCTCTTATTGCCTACACTTTTTCCTAATTACTTTAAGTTCCTATTTAATAACTCCCTTTTAAAGTCTTTATAAAAGGATTCTAGAACTAGATCTAGGCTAAAGTAGATAAATATATCCGTTTTTATGTTTAAAAAAATAGTAGAATGATTCTTAACTGTTCTTTTATTATTCTAAACTTAGGTACGCAAGATTGTATTATTAGAATTACATAGCTCTAGCCATTTAACTTATTACTAGACATAGTTTAGAACTAAATTATGTAGCCTGCAAGATATCCTGCTACGTATAATTCTACTCCCTTTATCCTTATGTAGTTAAAGGAACCTTCTAACAATAAAGTTGCGGAGGAAAATATCTAGTAGAGAAACCCGCTTTAGAAGAAGGATAAATACTAGAGAAAGCAAAGCCTTACAATAGTTTTAATATAAAGAATTTACAGCTTTTTCTAGTTTCGAAAAGCTTATTTTACTTCTAAAGCTGCTAATCCTAAACTAGATCTTGTTTAGTTAAACTCTACCTTATGCAAAGCTAATATTTAAACAAATGCCTTTTATTATTTAAAAAAAAAACAAGTTGTTTATAATAAGTATTCATAAAATTTATTATTTGTTAAAAGACTGTATAGAACTTAATAATCCTAACAGCATTAAATTAATTTAGAACTAACTTCTATTTGTCTACTACTTGTATTAAGACGTATTTAGCAAAACTATAGTAGACTAACTACCTAAATACTGCTTATACAACTATAGAATTATCTTTACTTAACTAGTTCTAAATTAGTTTAGCTTTCTATATAAGCAGAGCACTAAAAAACTTAAAGCTACTAAAACGTTTATAATAAATAACCTTAAGAAAGGATATATTAATCTTATCAATTGCCTTTTTGCCTCTTCTATTCTTTATATTTTAAAGCCTAACAGAGACATTTAAATTTATATTAATTATTACAAACTTAACGCAATTACCTAAAAAGACTTATATCTAATCTTGCGTATTAATCAGCTATTAGCTGCCACGCATAGAGCCTAGTTCTTTACTAAGTTAGATATACGCGCAGCTTTTAACGAGATTAGAATAGATTTAGATTTAAGAAGTACACTACTTTTTAGACCTAATACAGAACGTATAAGTTTAAGGTATTACTATTTAGATTATATAACAGCCTTGCTACTTATTAACGTTATATAAATAATGTGCTAATTAAGTATCTTAATAACTTCTGTATAGTCTACTTAGACGACATCCTTATCTAATCTAAATTAAAGGCAGAACATGTTCTCTACGTACAAAAGGTACTAAAGAGACTATAGTAAGTAGGCCTTTAAGTTAACATTAAGAAGAGCAAATTCTATGTTACAAGAACAACGTACTTAGGCTATATCTTAATAAACTAAAAGCTAGAGGTAGATCTTAATAAGGTAGAACTCCTTAATAACTAAGTACAACTTACTACTGTTATAGGTGTAAGATTATTCTTTAAGTTTATAGAGTTCTACTAGTAATTAATACTAGAATACTTATAAATTACTAAACTACTTTTTACACTTTAAAGCTATTTATATAGAATTTAGATTGCAAGAAGGCCTTTAAAAAGTTAAAAGCTATATTGCTAGAAATTTCTACTTTATACTATTATTACCCTATATATAATACTAAGGTGTGAACTAACGCATTAGATAGTGTTGTTATAGGCATACTTTCTTAGAAACAACTAGATAAGAAATAGAGTCTAGTAGTGTTTTTTAGTAAGGTCTTATTTAGGTCTAAACTAAATTAGAAGATTTATAAAAAGGAACTTTTTGCTATTGTTATAGCATTTAGCAAGTAGTAAGCTAAATTAGCATTAGCTTACTTTAGAATTAAAGTGTATTTAGACTATTATTTACTTAAGTACTTTATAACTACAAAGGTCCTAAACGCTAGGCAAGTACGTTAGGCTAAGGAACTTGCCCTATTTCCCTTCTACATCTAATACACCTCTAGGAAAGATAACGCCTGCGTAAATATCCTTTCGCGGCGCGAGCAAGATTTAAGAAACCTAATGTTTACTAAAACTAATAATTATTTGCGGGTTCTACTTAGACTGTACTAACTAGACAACTAAATTAACTTTAACATTGCTTTTACTTATATTACCTAACTTTATACTTAAATTTTGTCTTTACGTGTAGTTAAAGCTACTTTAAAGCCTATAGCTCTAAGTTTACTAAAATTAATTAAATTTGTCTTGCAAATAAATTATACTGTGTTTAAAAAAAAAGTGTAACTTATTCCTAAATAAGTACTAAATTAAAAATAAATTACTTTTATACTTAAACTGCTTCTGTGTACTGCCTAACTCTATACTCTACACCTAAATAATTTAAAAAGTACATAACTAGGTTTCCTCTACTGACTTTAGCGCTATTAAATCTTATTAGTTAATTACCTTAAAATATTACAAAAAGGTATAAAGGCTACTTATAAAAAGTATATGTAGAACTGCATAGCCTATTACAAGGCACATCTAATACAGACTTAAATCTTTAAAATAATTTACTTTCTACTAATTTCTAATTGTCTAATACAACACTTATGTATTAACCTTAAGAGTTTTTTACTAAATAAGGCTAGTTATAATTAAATTATAGTCGTAATTAATTATTTCATTAAACAGGCTATCTCTATCTCTTATTATAAAATAATTGACGCAAAAGATATAGCTAAATTATTTATTTAATAAGTGTACTAATTTTGCTACACACCTAACACTATAGTCTTTAACTAAAGACTTTAGTTTCATTCTAGTTTCTAGTCTAAGTTTTATTAGATTCTAGGCGTTAGAGTTAAACTATTAACAGCTTACTATAAAGAGACTAACAGTTAGACAAAGATTATAAATAAATATATTAACTAGAGGCTTTAGCTGTTTGTATCTTACTACTAAGACAACTAGAGTAGACTACTTCCTCTAATCAATAGAGCACAAATTTTCTTACTCTATTTTGCTTTAGGCATATCCCTGTATTAGATCCTTTATAGATTTAATTCTAGATAGAGCTAGGACTAGAAGCAGCTAGCTAACACTTTTACTTTAACTAACAAAATAAACTACAAAAATGCGTTAGCTTTAGCTACTTAAATGTATAATGCTTAAGAAACAGCATAAACATTCTTAAAACAAGCTTATAATTAAATATAAACTGTAGTAAACTGTTACTGCTACCTAATTAGTTAAAACGTTAGAGATAAGGTCTTTTTAAATATAAAGAACCTTGTAACTAATTACTTAAGCTAGAAACTATTAGCTAAATAAAAAGAATTTTTTAAAGTACTTTAAAAAGTTAGTTATTTAGACTGCCTTAAGTTACTAAAAAGAACTTAGATCTATAATATTATTGTACTAGAACTATTATACAAAGATTCTTAAGACTTACTTCTCAAATCAAAACCTCTAAGGCTAGCTTTTACTTTAATTTAAAGCCAAAAAAATAGAAAGTTAATAAGATTTTTGCTAGCAAAGTATATTACTTAAAGTTAAAATACTGTATTAGCTAGGTTAGATACAATTTAGACTTAACTTAGTACTTAGCTTTAAATTTTATAAAAGCTTTTTATAAACTTAAAGCTTTTTATAAGAAAAACTCCATACGTCTAGGTTTTTTAAAGTTTTTAGTAAAGTAAATTATAGCCTAAAAGTAAAAAAAAGAGGATATAACTTTACTGCAAGACAATAATATATAAAGAAAAAGAAAAATTTTCTTAAAATAGGTATTTAGTAAAACAACTAGGCTACTCTTAAACTACTACTAACTCTCCTCTCCCCCCTTACCTTTACTTAAAGATTTAGGGAACATTGCTTCTTTTCTCTATAAAAGAAGAAGGAGCTAGAGGAGAGCCTACTGCTCTTCTCCTTCTCCCCTGCCTCTCTCTAGAGGCGCTGCTTATTATCCTCCTCCCCTAGCGGAGCAACTAGACTACTACTGCTAGTTCTACCCTAGCGAGCAAAGGCCTCTAAAGAGGCAACCTAGCTGTTTAGTAAATAGACAGCGTCCTAGATCTCTAAAAAGACCTAGTAAGTTAAAACTAAAATTAATACTATAGATAGCTTCTTCTTTTAGCTCTTTGTTACATAAACTTTCTTAGCTAGGACAAAGGCTGCTGCCTGCACTTGCTCTTTAATAGAGAGGTAGTTTTTTACTAGATTCTCCCTGTGCTCTGTAGTAGTAAGGAGGTCTATAGTAGTAAAAAGTTTAAAGAACTTCTTCTTAACGTACTCTAGTACTTATTTAAGTTAACTTTAAGTTTAAAGAGGTAAAACATATTAAACTTATAGAGGAGCACTTCTCTTTTTACTATGTGTAGTAAGCGCATTTCTTAGACGTCTTAGAGTTAAACTAATGTTTAACTTTAAGAACGCCTTGCGCGAAGGCGCGCACTAACTATAGGCAAATAAAGTAATACGCCTCTAGTAAAGCTCTTAGAGGGTAATATAGTAGTATAGTGTATATGTGTGTGTATGTGTATGTGTATATATATGTAGTGTTTTAGAGAAGCAGAAAAACTAGATATAACGTGTTGTTATAATATTAAAACAGCAAACGCTTAAGGCTAGTCTAACACTACTTTAGGTTGAAGTTGCGGTAACTGCCTATTAGAAGTCTACAACAATAACAAAAAACGTTATAAAGTTAATAGTAAACAAACAACAAATATGTTAAAGAATATATACAGCTACAGAACTAGCTGACTACTAGGAAGAGAAGTAGTGTAACAAACACATTACAACTCTATTATCTTTACTGTTATTTTAAGATCTTATCTGTTTTGGACCTACTTTAGTCCTAGTCTAGATCGCAGTTATAAAGACAGTTTAGGATCTATAGTTGCTCTGTAGATTTTTAATATTCTTTCGTACAAGGCCTATAGGTGTTTTATTTAAATTAAGGCTTATTTGTAAATTACAACGCACTCCTATATGCCTTGCCGTGATCTCTTCTGCTGATACTAATCCGTAAGTCTTGCCTGCCCCGTTTCAGCTTTAAAGGCTAGCAGAAAGGTCTCTTTACTAATATAGTTAGTGTAGTTATATGCTAAGCCTAAAACAGCGTTGCTATACTTGCGCTTTAACAGCAAGAAGCAGGCAATATTAAAAGGCTATAATGGGTAAAATAAGTACGCATGCATATAAAAAAGAAAAATATTCTTTTTCTTACAAAAATCTTAAGAATTAATAAAGTAGTAGCTCTAATAGCTGTTAATAATAAGTAGTTAATACCTACTTATAGTACAGCTCTTTATATAAGTATTAAAGTGCTCTAACTAAGTAAAAGTAAGCTAATTATTTGTCTAGCTATTAGAATTAACTTAAAGAACTTAGTTAGTAAGCAAATTTTTAAACTAAATATTAATAAGCACCTTGCTTACAAAAATGATAAAAGGTAGTATTTAGTAACTTAACGCGCCTAAGCCTTAGATTATAGTAACTTACTTATAGTTGCTTAGCTGTTTCTACTTTTTTTTACTTTATTTCTTTAAGCTTATAATAACTAACTGTAATAAAATCTTGCTTATAATATAGCTAGTTTTGTTAAAGTTATAAATATTATTATTTATAATACCTTACTTCTGCTTTGTTGCCTAGACTAAGTCGAACTAGTGCTAGATAGCCACTAGGTCCTCGCAGGCAGCTTGCTAGTAATTATAAAAATAGCTCTAACGCGTATAGAGCTTAAGAGTCTACTTGATAAAGTTGTTAACCTAGTTTTTGTTAACAGGGTTACTAGCGCGCTTATCTAATAGTTTATTAGCTATTACTTAAATATTAAGCTTTTTAGGCGCAAATCCTTACGTAGACTCTTTAAGAATATACTTAAATATACCCTTTTTTTCTAACTTGTGTAGGTGCTTTAAGTTTAGTTTGCAGTTGTGGTAAAGGCATCTTCTAGCGCGTTAATACTAAAGAGTAGATTTAGGAACATTATAAATTCTAGCAGCGCAATAGCTACTTTAAACGCGTTAAGAATCTATATTAAAAAGAGCAAGCTATAGATCTACTTAAGCATAAGTGTAACGAACACGTTACAACTCCATTATCGTCACTGTTATCTCAGGATCTAATCTGTGTCGGACCTACTCCGGTCCTAGCCTAGATCGCAGGTATAAAGACAGCTTAAGACTTATAGTTGCTCTATAGATTTTTAACATCCTTTTGTACAAGGTCTATAAGTGTCTTGTTTAAATTAAGGCTTATTTGTAGATTACAACGCACTTCTATATGCCTTGCTATAATCTTTTCTGCTAATACTAATTTATAAGTCTTGCCTGCGCCGTTACATTATATTAAAAATCTTGTTCTAGATAGTAACAGCATTTAAAACAATATTATAGCTGTTTATTTAAACTACGCCTAAGCCTAAGCTTCTCTAAATATAAACTAGAAGCTTTATACTATAAAGTTTAATAACACTTTAAGTAGAATCTCTTAAATCTCTTACTAACTAAAGCCTTTAAGTTTAGAACTTTTAACCTTAATAATAAGGCAAATCACTTTAGAAAAGTTGCGTAGAGTACACTAAGGTAAAAATACAAAGACTACTAACAACTTATTAGTATTAAAATTAATTGCTAATAGCTAACTAAAACTACCTTAGACCCTCTTTAGAGCCTGTCTAAAAATTAACCTGCTGCTAGAGTTAACAACAATCCCTACAAGACAAAGTAACTAGCAAGCAACTAGTTATTAAGAAAAATAGAGTAAAAAAGAAAGAAAAAGCAGATTTAGAGAAGATCTAGTCGCACCTTATAGGGACAAAATTAACATCTTAAATACGCAAGTTGCGCAATTAACATAGGAAGTTATGCTATTTAAAAATATAGCTGTACTATCTACTAAAATACTGCTAATAAAAGCAGATATACTGTTAAGCTAATTAATATAGTACATTTCTGCTACTTTTAAGATGCTACGCATTAAGCTTATAAAGCACACGCTTACTATTAAAAATTTTAAAAATAAAACTAACTCTACGTTCTGTTAATAGCAGGCCTTAATAGAAAACTAATTAGAAATAAACTTAAATTACTAGTAGACTAAGCGTGCTTATATAGCTTTTATGTAAAAATACACTACCTATATTATAAAAAAATACTTTAAACTATAGTACTTAGCTAACTTAGTTTTAAAATAGTTTAAAAATGTAGAAGAAATAATTACCCTACTTAAATTATATTTTATATTTAGTAATAAACAGGCAGAAAGCTATATAGCTTTCTACTACCTAGTTGTAAGCAAAAAAGAAATATTTCTAGCTTTTAAGGCAAGGTTTATTAGTACTACTATTAAAGAGTCTATTTCTAAGTTAGAGTAGTCTTTCTACTTATAAAAGAAGATTACCTCTGCCTTACGGGCCCTAAATTTAGGTTTTAAATACCTATAAAATAACTTATTTAACAAAATAGTGCAACACCTTACTATATTTAATATAGAAAAACGCAATTTTTTTAATAAACTAAATATAGATAGCAAACTAGTATTTACCTTAGTACTACTAAAAAAGCCCTACTTTTAACAATATTAGAGCCTGCGGCCTTCTTACAGTAGCTTTCTATCTAATTTAACTTTAACTTTTACTTACGCTACTTTAAGCACGCCTAAATTTCTATCTAAAACCTCCGCCCTTAATAATAAGCCTTTATTAAATACTTATTTTAAGTGTAGAAAGCCTAGTTACTTTATAAGCAATTGTATTACCCCATAAGTGAAAAAAATTAAGATTAAACAGAAAGAATACTTAGAAGCTATAAAACTCTACTTAGACTAAGAACAAGAGAGAAATAAAGACGCCTAGAATAACGCTTTAGCCTAAGCCTGCACAAGTATAATCTTACTAATATCAACTTATTAAACTTATTTAAAGAAAAACTTTTTTAAGTTTCTACTATCTTTTATCTAAAGAGTTACAGCGCTTAGCTATAATTATTTATAAATACTAAAGCTTAAGGTTTTATATTCCTAAATTCCCTTATTACTTATACCTTTTCTTGATTACTTTAGGTTCCTATTAAGAGACTCCCTTTTAAGGTCTTTATAAAAAGATTCTAGAACTAGATCTAGAATAAAGTAGATAAATAATTAAAATTAATAGTAGAAAAATTCCTAACTATCTTATTATTATTATAAACTTAGGTACGCAAAATTATATTATTAAATTTGAATAGCACTAGCAATTTAACTTATTACTAGACACAGTTTAGAACTTAATTGTATAGCCTGCAAAATATCCTGCTATATATAATCTTACCTCCTTTATTTTTATGTAGTTAAAAGAACCTTCTAACAATAAAGTTGTAGAAAAGAATATCTAGTAGAGAAATGCGCTTTAGGAAAAAGAGAAATACTAAAAAAGCCAAAGCTTTATAATAGTTTTAATATAAAAAATCTATAGCCTTTTGTAGCTTTTAAAAGCTTGTTTTACTTCTAAAGTTGCTAATCCTAAACTAGATCCTGTCTAGTTAGACCCTACCCCACGCATAGCTATTATTTTAGTAAATACTTTCTATTATTTAATAAAATTCAAAGAAAATAAGTTTTTTATAATAAGTATAAACAAAATTAATTATTAATTAAAAAACTATATGAAACCTAATAATTCTAATAACATTAAGTTAATTTAAAACAAACTTCTATTTGTGTACTACTTGTATTAAGACGTGTTTAGCAAAACTGTAGTAGACTAACTACCTACACACTATCTATATAACTACAAGATTGTATTTACTAAACTACTTCTAAATTAGTTTAGCTTTTTGTATAAGCAGAGCACTAAAGAACTTAAAGCTACTAAGACGTTAATAATAAATAACCTTAAGAAAGGACATGTTAATTCTAGCAATTGCTTTTTTGCCTCCCTTATTCTCTATATTTAGAAGCCTAACAAAGACATTTAAATTTTTATTAATTATTGCAAACTTAACGCAATTACTTAAAAAGACTTATATTTAATCTTATGTATTGATAAGCTATTAGCTTACACGCATAAAGCCTAGTTTTTTACTAAGTTAAATATATGCGCGGCTTTTAACAAGATTAGGATAGACTTAGATTCTAAGGAGTACACTACTTTTTAAACTTAATATAAAATGTACAAGTTTAAAGTGTTACTATTTAGATTATGTAATAGCCTTGCTACTTATTAACGTTATATAAACAATGTGCTAATTAAGTATTTTAATAACCTTTATATAGTCTACTTAGACAACATCCTTATCTACTCTAAATTAAAGGCAGAACATGTTCTCTACGTATAAAAGGTACTAGAAAGACTACAGCAAGTGGGCCTCTAAGTTAAAATTAAGAAGAGTAAATTCTATATTACAAGAACAAAGTACCTCGGCTATATTTTAATAAACTAAAGGCTAGAGGTAGATCCTAACAAGGTAGAACCTCTTAACAACTAGGTACAACTTACTACTATTTTAGGTGTAAGATTGTTCTTTAGGTCTATAAAGTTCTACTAGTAATTTATACTTAAATAATTTTAAATTACTAAACTACTTTTCGCACTCTAAAGCCCTTTAAAGCTATTTATATAGAATTTAAACTATAAAGAGGCCTTTAGAAAGTTAAAAGCTATATTGCTAGAAATTTTTACCTTATACTATTATTACCTTAAATATAAGACTAAAGTCAAGACTAACATATTAGATAGTGTTGTTATAGGCGTACTTTCTTAGAAACAACTAAATAAGAAATAGAGTTTAGTAGAGTTCTTTAGTAAGGTCTTATCTAAGTCTAAACTATATTAGAAGATTAATAGGAAGGAACTTTTTGCTATTATTATAGCATTTAGTAAGTAGCAAGCTAAATTAGTATTAGCTTACTTTAGAATTAACGTGTATTTAGACTATTATTTACTTAAGTACTTTATAACTATAAAGGTTCTAAACACTAGGCAAGTACGTTAGGCTAAGGAGCTTGCCCTATTTTTTTCCTATATTTAATACACCTCTAGGAAAAATAACGCCTACGCAGATATCTTTTTGTAGTATAAGTAAAATGTAAAAAACTTAAAGTATACTAAAACTAATACTTGTTTGCAGGTCCTACTTAGACTGTATTAACTAGATAACTAAATTAACTCTAACTTTGCTTTTACTTATATTACTTAATCTTACGCTTAGATTTTGTCTCTATGTGTAGTTAAAGCTACCTTAGAGCCTATAACTCTAGATTTGCTAAAATCAAATAAATTTATTTTATAAACAAATTACACAACGTTTAAAAAAAAGCATAACTTATTACTAAATAAGTACTAAATTAAAAATAAAATTACTTTTATACTTAAAATGCCTTTATATACTGCCTAACTCTATACTTTATACTTAAATAATCTAAAAGGCACACAACTAAGTTTCCTTTACTTACTCTAGCGCTATTAACACTTATTAGTTAATTGCTTTAAAATATTACTAGAAAGGTATAGAGGCTACCTACAAAAGGTATATGTAGAACTGTATAGCCTATTACAAAGCATATCTAAAATAGACCTAAATTTTTAAAATAATTTACCTTCTACTAATTTTTAATTGTTTAATGCAACCCTTGTATATTAACTTTAAGAAATTCTTACTTAATAAGGCTAGTTATAATTAGATTATAGTTGTAATTAATTGTTTATCTAAACAGGGTATCTTTATCTCTTATTATAAGATAATTAATGCAAAAGGTATAGCTAAATTATTTATTTAATAAATGTACTAATTTAGCTATACAATTAACACTATAATCTTTAACTAAGGACCTTAGTTTATATTTAGTCTCTAGTCTAAGTTTTGTTAGATTTTAGGCGTTAAAGTTAAACTATTAATAGCCTACTATAAAAAGATTAACAGTTAGACAGAGATTATAAACAAATATATTAACTAAAGGCTTTAGCTGTTTATATTTTACTACTAAGACAACTAAAGTAGACTACTGCTTTTAATTAATAGAGCATAAATTTTCTTACTTTATTATACTTTAGGTATGTTCTTATATTAGATTCTTTACAGATTTAATCCTAGACAGAGCTAGAACTAGAAGTAGCTAGCTAACACCCTTACTTTAACTAACAAAATAAACTTCAAAAACGTATTAGCTTTAGCTACTTTAATATAGAATACTTAGGAACTAGTATAAACCTTCTTAAAAAAAGCTTAAAATTAAATACAAACTGTAGTAAATTATTACTACTACCTAATTAACTAAATTATTAGAGATAAGGTCTTTTTAAACATAAAGAACCTTATAACTAATTACTTAAGCTAGAAACTATTAGCTAAATAAAAAGGACTTTTTAAAGTTCTTAAGAAAGTTAGTTATTTATACTACTTTAAGTTACTAAAAAAGTTTTAAATTTACAATGTCTTTGCACTAGAACTATTATATAAAAATTCTTAAAACTTACTTCTTAGATAAAGAACTCTAAGGCTAGCTTTTACTTTAATTTAAAGTGTAAAAAAATAAAAAGTAAATAAAATTTTTTGCTAGCAAAGTATATTGCTTAAAGTTAAAATACTATATTAGCTAGGTTAGATATAATCTAGGCTTAACTTAGTACCTAGCTTTAAATTCTATAAGAGCTCTTTAAAAACTTAAAGCCTTTTATAAAAAAAACTTTATATATTTAAGTTCTTTAAAGTCTTTAGCAAAGTAGATTATAGCCTAAAAGTAAAAAAAAGAAGATATTAATTTACTGTAAGACAACAATATATAAGGAAAAGAAAACCCCCCCCCCCCCCCCCCCCCCCCCCCCTTACTCTTACTTAAAGATTTAGAGAGGATTGCTTCTTATCTCTATAGAAGGAGGAGGAGCTAAAGAAGAGCCTACTGCTTTCTTCCTTCTCCCCTGCCTCCCTCTAGAGGCGCTGCTTATCATCCTCCTCCCCTAGCGGAGCAACTAGACTACTACCGCTAGTTCGGCCCTGGCAAGCAAAGGCCTCTAAAAAGGCAACCTAGCTATTTAGTAAATAAACAGCGTTCTAGATTTTTAGAAGAACTTAGTAAGTTAAAGCTAAAATTAAAGCTATAAATAGTTCCTTCTTCTAGCTTTTTGTTACTTAGACTTTCTTAGCTAAAATAAAGGCTGCTGCCTACACTTACTCTTTAGTAAGAAAGTAGTCCTCTACTAGATCCTCCTTATGCTCTGCAGCAGTAAGGAGGTCTATAGTAGTAAGAAGTTTAAGAAACTTCTTCTTAACGTACTCTAGTACCTAAATAAGTTAACTTTGAGTTTTAAAAGTAAAAATATATTAAACTTATAAAAGAGCACTTCTCTTTCTACTATACGCAGTAAGCGCATTTCTTAGACATTTTAAAGTTAAACTAATATTTAACTCTAAAAACGCCCTGCGTAAAGGTACGCATATATATATATATATATATATGTGTGTGTGTGTATATATATGTGTGTATAGTGTTTTAGAGAAGCAGAAAAATTAGTCATAACGTGTTGTTATAATATTAAAATAGTAAACGCTTAAGGCTAGTCTAACACTACTCTAGGTTAAAGTTGCAGTAACTACCTATTAGAAGTCTACAATAACAACAAAAGACGTTATAAAGTTAATAACAAATAAACAATAAACATATTAAAGAATATACATAGCTACAGGACTAGCTAACTACTAAGAAGGATAGTAGTGTAACAAATACGTTACAACTCTATTATCTTTACTGTTATTTTAGGATCTAATCTGTGTTAGACCTACTCTAGTCCTAGCCTAGATTGCAGGTATAAAGATAGCTCAGGACCTATAGTTGCTCTATAGATTTTTAATATTCTTTCGTACAAAGCCTATAAGTATCTTATTTAATTTGTGGATTACAACGCACTCCCATATGCCTTGCCGTGATCCCTTCTGCCGATACTGATCCGTAAGTCTTGCCTGCGCCGTTACAATAAGTAGATTAGGCGTTATTTGTTAAGGCATCTCGCGTTTTTGTGTCAACGTTGACGCGTTGGTAAGGATACGCTCGCTCGCTTGGTGCGCTCGCTCGCTTGTGAACTACGTTATCTTATACTTTAATACTAGTGCCTTTATAACTTTGTACGCGCAGCTTTCTGCTATAATACCCTCTTTTATAGGTATAAACTTTACTGACTTAGTTAATTAGTTAACAATTACTGAAATAGTGTTATAAAGTTAAGCTAATCCTAGTTCTAACAATATTAGAAGCTTTACTATAAAGTTTATTATTATACTGCTTTATAGTTCTGTTAGTAGCTATAAGAGTTGTAACAAGCTATAGAGCTTATATTTTTTAGGCTTGTTCTAGTAACAAGCTAAATAGTTACTTAATATATTTTATACCTTTGCTTGCAAGTATAGTAATGCAAACACCTTAGCTAGTTGCTTAACTATTTCTTTAATTACTGCATGTCCGTATCTTAGGGACTTATGCAGTTCTTTAATAAGCCTTAATCTTATATATAGAGGTATGTATGTTTAATTCTCTTAAATTATATTTTAGTACTTTTGTTTATTCTCTAGTAGTTTATTAGAGCTATTTTTTTTAGGTTTAAACTGCTAGCTAGCTGCTTTTTGCTATTACAATTGCTATAGTGTTTCTACTTACTTAGCTACCTTAGCTTATTTAGCTAGTTCTAGCTAGTTATAACGTTGACTGCTGTCTAGTATTTTTTTAAATATAGTGTTATATAGTTTTTTGTAACTCTCTTTGCGTAGATTAGATCTCCTACTTCAGGCATCTACTGCTTTATTAAGTGTTTTAGCGCAGTAAGGTATTTTAAAGTTAAACTAAGCTAATATCTTAGCTTATTAGACTTGTTGTTAGTTAAGTTTTTTTATTGTTATTAACTCTGCTAAGTTCTAGTAAGTAGGAGAAATTTTAATTAAGTGTAGTAGTTCTAATAAATAGACTGTTTACTATTTAATAAATTCACTACTCATTGCAGCTCTTTATTATAAACATTATAGTTAAGTTCTGCTCTAGAGAACGTCTCTAAATAGTAGAACACTAGTCTTTATTTTTTATTTAGGCACTGCTGTAATAATACACCTCTAAGTGCATAGTTAAACCTTTTTATTTTAACTTGCGTCTATTATTTTAAGTTGTATATCTATAGTACAGGTGCTCTAAAGAATATTTATTTAATTTAGTTAAATGCTTTTTGTTGTTTGTTATTTTAACTAAATCTTATTTCTCTTTTTATAAATTCTAAGAGGGTTGTAGTAATCTTTAAGTAATCCTTTATAAACTTCTAATAGTAGTTAGCAAATTCTAAAAAGCATTACACGTTCTTAACAATTTTAGGTGTTAGCTACTCTTGTACAGCTGTAATCTTTTTTAGATTTATTTTAACTCCCTTTATAGATATAGTAAAGCTTATGAATTCTGTTTTCTAAATCTAGAATTTGCACTTCCTTAGCTGCAGGTATAGCTTATAATCTTTAAGCTATTTAAGCACTTTCTTAACATACTCTATATATTCTTTAAGCGTTCTACTAGAGTACACTTGTACGCTGTTTAGGCATGCTGTAATAAAAACTCTTAGGTATTTATAAAGCACGTTGTTAATAACTAATTAAAAGGTTGCTAGTGTATTTATTTATTTAAAAGACATAACTATGTATTTAAATTGTTTTACTTTGTCTTAAACGCCTTTATCTACTTGTAACCTTTTATAATATTTATTTAGTAAAATTCTTCCTAAACATTAAATTTTATGAACTACTTAGCTCCTTAAAGTTAGTCTATAAGCTTTATTATTAGTAGTAAAAGATATTAATTCTTCTATGTTACGCTGTTTGACTTTTTTAAGTTAACACACAGTTGCTACTTTCTATTAGGCCTTTTTACAAATAAAATAAGTAAGGCTATTAAGCCTAATTTTAGTAAGATAGATCCTTTCTTTAGATTCTTCTAGATGTAATCTCTTAGCTTAGCATTGTGCTTAGGTACTATTAGGTATATTAGTCTTAGGCTTAGCTTAGCTCTATTATCTAGGATAATCTTGTAATTCTAATTCTTATAGTCTGCTAGCTCTATAGGCTTGTTTTTCTTAAAGAGTTCTTTAAACTTATTAGTTTAATACTTTTTTAGTATTTCTAGTAGTAAAAGTCAGTTTTTTATAGTTGCAACTTGCCTTATCTAGATATCTTCTATCTTCTTAAGATACTTTGCATAGATTCCCCTAATTTTATGCATTAAGATCTTGCTAAATCTCCTGTTCTAGGGTAAGCTCTAATTTATTAAGCATATCTCTCTACGTACTCTAGCAACTTCGTACATAGGTTTTCTTCTATATATTGTTTTTATATAATGATTAATAGCAGGGTTATGTGCGTTTAGCCAATGATAACTAATTAATATATCTAGTTTTCTTGGATCTATTATATTAACATTTATCTCGCACTCTATGCCTGATATTTGTAGCTTTATTAATTTAGTATCTAGCTATATTATACTTTCTCAATACCCTATAGGTTTCTTGTTATCTAGTATTATTAAGATTAGTTTTCTCTTAATCTAATATAGTATCTTATAAAATTTCACAACTTTTAGGGAGATTATTGTTTGTACAGCCCTGCTATTTATAAGCGCCGATAGGTTCTATCTTTGTATAAATATAGTTATAAGCAACTGCTTTACTTAACTATTAGTATTTTATACTCTTTTTAGGGTTATTTTAGGTATGTCCTTGCTAGTGTAACCTTATCTCTAGCAGTGTTCTAGTTTTTTATCTTCTTACTCTTCTTTTTCTTAAAAAAGTAGCCTACACTATACTTAGTGCTATGGTGTATTAAGCAGTTATTATTATAACAGAAGCTTAAATAAAAGTTTTAGTAAAGTATCTGTTGCTTTAAGGCTTATCTTTTTAGCTTTAGCTTCTTTAAATTGTAAATTAGGCAGTCTACTGCCTTATGAATATTTAATAATAAGGTCACATATAAGTAGTTGTCTACTTATCGTGCCTTTTTATGTTGCTATTAATAGAAGTTACATTTATACTTGCATTATGTCTATAGAAGTTAGTAATAGATCTGTACTTTCTTAGGCTTATAGAGGTAACACTTGTGTGCTAGGCATTTGTCATACAGAGGGGTGACAAAAAAAAGTAATCAAAAAAGTTATTATTTTTGAAGCTTTATAATTCTATAAGTAGAAGAGTTATACCAAAAAGATTTAGTAATTTGAAAAGCCAAGAGCTTCTTCTTTGAGATGCAATGCTTAGTAAGCCGCATAGTCAGCACGGTTGACCCTGCAATTTCGCTCAAATTAAGAGGGAAAAAAAGTTAAAAATATTTTAGTATAACTTTTTTTGGAACGTGTAAAATTTGCTAATAAAAAACTATGTTTAGTAAGGTTACGTAAGCAGTATATAAGCAGGTTAATGAGGATAGTATATTAATTACTTTAGGTATAATTAAAGGGTGTTAGAAATAGAGGTTGCGTATATAGGCGCTAATTACGTAATATATCAGTAAGCTTGATATTATATAAGCTTATTACCTTAAATAGTAACATACTAGAGAATCTTTTTAAAAGTATTAGTAAGTACTTTAAATCAAATTATATACAAAAATAAGCCTTCATACTTACTTTTGCGCTTGAACTAGGCTGTTGTACTAAGATATTTTACCATATTCAAAAACTACTTAATATAAACCTTATCAAAATTACTAGAAAATTAAACAAAAACTTAAAAAAGTAAAATGAATATAGATTTCTCATAAAAATTCTATAGAACTTGCTAAAACAAGACATTTATATTAGATAGAATTCAAAGACAAAGCTCCCTCTAAATATAAGAGAGACCTTATAATTGTTATGATTATACTAAGTAGAAACTTCAAAAACTTTAAAATTTAGACTTAAAATTAGTTCTATATTAATATAAGCTGACTGTTAAGTACTGTTATAATGCTAAAGTAGTAGGATATTGAACATAATAAAATAACAATACTATAAGAGAGTTAGATTCTACTAAAAGTATTTTATAGTTATATTTTACACTAGCTATAGTAATACTAAGTTACTAGGGAAGCTATAGGCTAGCTTACTAAGTGTTAGTAAGCTATTTTATAATATTATATACATAAATCTCAAGACTAGGCCTTTAATTATAACTAGGTAGTTTTTTATAGTACTACTCCGAAAATCTCACACTGAAAAGATTCACTAGTCTTGCTCAATACTTTATAATTTTTAGCGATTTTAATACATTCAAAAAAAAGTAATACAGAAATTCTTTTTAATCTTTTTTTCTCTCTTGATTTGGGCGGAGTTGCAGAGGCGGCCGTGCTGACTAAGCAGCTTACTAAGCAGCGTAACTTAAAGAGGAAGTTCTTGGCTTTTCAAATCACTAACTTCTCTTGGTATAGCTCTTCTACTTATAAAATTATAATGCTTCAAAAATCATAACCTTTTTGATTACTTTTTTTTTTATCACCCCTCTGTATAATTCTTGCCTAAATAATATATTTGTTAGTGTAGTGCGTAATTGTTTTGCATACATAATATGAGTTGTTAGTTAATTACTCTAGTATAACCTTATTTTTAACTTTCTAATTTGTGAGCCTAAGTTAGCTTAGAGTAAGAACCTTGTTGTTTAGTCTGAGTTGTAGTACAATCTTGTAGCTGTCTATTAAGCGTGCTTGTTTATAAAGATTTAGGTTGCATAAGTTGTTATTGAGTTCTATCTAAACTAGGTATAGCGTTCTTTATTTAATTATTCTAATCTTAATAGCTGCCTGTTTGACTTGTTCTTTTCTTGCAGTCTTAAGTAAAGTATTCAACTTTGCTATACTAAAGATATACTTCATTATTATAACGCTTCTAGCGTTCTTTCTTAGAAAGACTATTATGCTTTTTCTTTCAAGTATATCTATCTTTAGCCTTGTCTTATACTTTGCTAGTTATAATAGCGTTGCTATCTTTGTTGTACTTACTGCGTTGCCTTTTTACGATAGCTAGGTTAGGTTAAAAGTATTTTTTCTAGTTATTTTGTTCTTAAAGCCTATTGTTAATGCGCGTAGATAGCTTAACTAGAGCGTATAGTATATTAAGCTTATATTAGTGTACAAGGCTGTCCTTAATATTTTCTTTTAAGCTTACATTAAATATTCTCTAAAGTACTTTAATATTTTAATTAATTTTTGCTTATAGTTGTTTAAACTCTACTATGTATGCTAATACTAATGTAGTCTGCCTTAGGCAAGTAATTTCTTTCTTAGCCTAGTTCTTAGCGTCTTCTTCTCTAAAGATGCGTTCTATTTCTTATTTTAATTCTATCTAGCTTATAAATAAGGCTTAAGTCTTAGCCTTAATTTCTTTATATTCTATGTTGAGTAAGTAGTTGTTTGCATAAAATTACATCTAGTTAAAGGCTTTTTATTTATTTACGTACTTACTATAAGGATTCCTTCTTAATTAGTAGGGACCTTATTATACTTACAGTATAGATTAGAGTAAGTAAGCAATAATTATAGTTTCTCTTAATACTCTTTATACTTCTTAGGTAGTGCTATTTTAAGTTCTTTTTGTAGTAATAAGTTGTTTATTTAGAGTAGCTATTAGCTAACACAAGAGCTAATTAATTATGTCTATTATTAAAGCAACTTGATATGCCTAGATATAGGCCTGTTGCCTAAATTTTCTAATATCTTGAATCTTTAGGTTATTCTTAGTGTTAGAGTTAAATATAATAAGTATCTTGTTATTTCTAGACGTTAGTAAGTTTAGTGCAGAAGGTCTTACACTTTAAGCTATATAATTTTAAGTAATTTCCTAAGATGCTATTTTAAATTTTAATTAAGTAACTTGTAAGTTAAATTGTCTCCTAAAATTCTTAGTAGTTAAAGGGTTATATAAAATTAGGCTATACTTCTCTAAGCTTAGTCTATACTAAGGTAAAGTAGACTAAAGTAGTAGTCTATAAGGTATTGTAAGAAATGTTTAGGTAAAAAAAAGCTATTAATATTAACTAAAGGTAAACAAAACTAATATTCAAAATAATAAAATAACTAGTTGATAAATTAGGTAGGAGATAAACTATTTAAGTTATTTATAATAAGTGTAATAATAAGATCTATTAAATGCTTATACCTGTTGCCTTTATCCTACTATTTTATACATTCTTTCTAAGAGAGAGGTTTGTAATAGCGCTGCTATCCCTTCATACATAGCTATCCCGGATGGCTAGCCTTGGCGGGATGGCAGTCACGTGATCGACGCCCCGCGCGGATCATTACCTTCTGGCGTAGTGGCTGGTTGACCCTCAACCCTCGCTCGTACGTCAAGGAGAGGATCCTTCTTGTTACTTGTAACATAAACTTAGTTAGTTTATTGGCTAGCATAATTACTATTTCTAAGTACTTAACTTAAAATCATTCTTTAGCATATTCTCACTGCAGCTATATATTTTGTATATCTACATGACTTAATTAAGTGCTAATCTACCTATTTATTCCCAACTACAAGCCTAATTGTTTGTCAATTGTTATACTAGACTGTCTAGATGGTTTTTAGATTAAAAGACCGCTTACAAAAGAAGCGCTTAAGGGCTATAGCCTCTTTACTAGCATACTTAAGGGCGAGCAGCTTAGCCTTAGTAGTTAATGTAGTTACTGTAGTCTGCTAAGCTACCTTTTAAAATATTAGACTACCATATTAGATTACTATATATTTATAAGACAATTTACAAGTTTTCCAAATATCTGCAAAGAAAGCGTTACCTGTATTTGTTAAGTTAAGGCTATTATAGTTTCTATACAGAACAAGAAGCTAGTAACAGTAGTTTAGGAGAACTAGATAGTTTATTCTGCCTTTCTACCTGCGTCTAAGACGCGCTATATATACAAAAGAAATAGTCCTAACCTAGAAAGGCTGCTATAGAACTTAGAGAGATTACTTCTAAGTTTGCTACGTATCCTGTAGAGCTTAGAAGTAAGCTAGTAAGCTTAGTGTAAAAACTTTAATATGGAATTAACTAGCGCAAGCCTAGCGCGTAGGCTAACAAGCGCCTAGGCCTAATGCCTAAAGGCGCGTTAGGCCTCTAAGGATAGTACGTAATATATGCAACATGCTCTCTAGGTAACTAAGGCCTTAGTTACCTTTACGGAGCTTTATGTAGTTCTAGCACACTACGCAACTTGCGGTGTACGTTAATAATAATAATAATAATAATAATAATAATAATAATAATAATAATAATAATAATAATAATAATAATAATAATAATAATAATAATGAACTTTTAAATCTCTTAAGCTTAGTATCTAATACTATTCTAGCTGGTAAAGTATTACTTAGCAGCTTATACAAATCTTTCAAAAGTAATACTAAATACTTATATAGTTTTAACTATACTTTTGCATAGCTTTTTAAGCTATTACACGCGCTACTTTTTACTTTTACACATCTTTTAGCTTTATTTTAGCAGTCTTTTTATTTAGTTACTAACTTTATATAGAAGTTAAAACTATAAAAAGCTACTACTACTTGCGCCGCCGCCTACGCCTCTACGTAGGCTGCCGCCACCCTACTTTTACTCTCGCTGCCGCCCTTACTGCCCTTGCTAGTAGCGCGGCCGCCTCTACTTTGCGCTTTTTACTTAAAGTTAACTAGTACTACTTTCAGTATAGTATTAGCCCGCACGTTTTATAAGCGTATAAGTAAAGTTAAAACTCTAGTTAGGACTCCTTGTAAAAGTAAGACCTTAGCAGCAACTCTTAAATACTAAATTATACCTAGTGCATATTACAACGTCCCTTATTTTAGGTATATCTAAAGCGCTTTACTTAGCAGCTTTAATAGAGCTTGTTAGGACATGGCCTCTAACTTTAGAACGCGCTGCTAGCAGTACTCTGATAAAAAAACTTATAAAGTTTTACATATTATTTTGTCTTAATATTTAAGCTTCTACTAATAATTAAAGCCTTTAAAACACTATCTTTTTAGCTAAAAAGCTTTTCACCAAGCTTTGGAAGAATGCGCTATTATAAGCTCTTCCTTTGATTTTTTAAGTTTCTTATACTAATAAATAGTCGAGAAAGTAGGCTCAAAGGCTTTTAAGCTGCCTTCTACTTTCTTTTCAAAGAAGTAGTTAAGGAGAAGAAGTTTAAGGAGAGCTTTAGTAGTAAGAAGGAGACTAGTAACACTAACTAGAAAATATCTTTTAGTAAAGCTAATAGTCTCTCTACGCGTAATTAACGCGTTAAGGAGCTATTAGATAACCTAGTAGACCTCTTAGTTACCTAAATACCTATTAAGAAGGGGTTGTTCTTCTAGAATCTTATAAGTTGCTTAGAGGTCAGGGGCTAATCTACTCTAACAAATAAAATTCTTTTTTTCTTTTTATCCTTTTTCTTTTTTATAATTCTTTGTAAGCTAAGTGGTTTATATTAATAAGATTCTTTGAGTGCTTAAGATTCTGCTTTAACAAATATTTAGTAAGTCTATTAGCTAGCATTTCAGCTGTTAGTAATTACTTAATCTAAAATAAGCCTTTAGCGTACTCTTAGTAGAGCTACATGTTCTATATATTAATAACATAAAGCTCAGTAATAGTTTTCTCTTACTTTTTAATATCTAGGCGTATTGTTTGCTAATTGTTACAGAAAATCTTCTAGGCACCTAAAACTACAGGCTTAAGCTTTTTGAATAGCTTCTTAAGCGCTATTACTTTTCTACTACATGCTTTAACTCAGGAAGCTTAGCTTCTATTATTAAAGCTGTAACTATAGCTTAATATGCTGCTTTCTAAGTATTTGGACCTCTAAAAAGCATGGTAATATAGCCTTAAAAAAATTAATCAGTCTCTAATGTATGTACAAAAAAAGCGTCTTTGGATATAGTAAGCTTCTTACTATTATTAGTGCTGTATATAATCTCCTTATGCCTTGTATAGTAAAAGTATTATGAAAGATAATCTATAGCCTTTATGTAAGCTTTTGAATAGTTAGTAAGAAAGTAAGAGAGTTTCAAAACTGCGTAAGCAGCGTTGGGACGTAGTATAATAGATATATACAGCGCGCTGCTAAAGCGCTCTTAGTAGGCCTTAATTCAAGGCTTTAGGGCCTCTTCTAGATTTTTTACTAGCTTTTTTAAGGGCAAAGGAGTTTAAAAAAAACTTGCTAAAAGCGTTTAAATAAAATCTTTTAGCAAATTGATTAATATAAGGGTTTTTTTTAATTGCAGTTTAACGTCCTTTCTCAGCCTAAGGCTATATAAGACGTGCGTTTGTCTTCTAAGTTATATACATAGAGGGGGTTATCTAAATACAGGTGAGGCTCTTAGCCTATTAGTGGAGGAGGAGGAGGAGGAGGGGGAGGCTATATATAGAGCTCGGTTGCCTAAACAGGCAATTGCATCTAGTTTTAGTAGTTCCTTTGTACTAAGTCTGTGTACTAACTTTAGTTTCTTAAATAAATGCTAAAGTAGCTTTAATACCTAGGTCTGTTTAGAGTAGATATTGCAGAGAGATTAGCTCTATGCAGGAGTCTTAAAGTATTGCCCTGTTATCCTTATATAGTTAGCAGCTAAGAAGTATATATGCTGTGTCCTGTGTAGCTTTATAGTTGCATATACAAACTTTAAAGACTACTAAATTTCTTTTAAAAAGATAGCTTTTTAGGTAGCAGTAACCTAGTTTAACTTAAAAGAAGGCACTAAATATATCTCTTCTTGTTATAAGAGTAAGTATCTACCTTCTTACTTTCTACTTAAATGTTGCTAAGTAAGTACTTAGATTGTTGGGTATTACTTTTCTTTTGTACTTTTTAAAAAGGCTTAACTAATAAGCGCTAGCTAGTAATTAAATTTAGGTGCTAACAACTGCTAGGCTTATTTTATTTATAAAGAAAGTTATTCTTGTAGCCTCTTTTGCAAGAGAGTCTGCGTTTTTGTTTTCTAGTATATATTAGTAGCCTAGGACCTTTTATATCGTTGGAGACACGCCTTTTTCTTTAAATAGAATTACTGCCTTAAAATACATAATTTGCTACTCTTAGCTAAGGTTATTTAAAGTGCTCTTTAATTAAAATAGAGCTACCTAGTTGTCTACATATACTGTAACGCTCTAGTAGTCGTCTATAAGGCTAACTACTTTTTCTAGCTTTGAGGTAATACCTTCTAGTTTACTGTTGTAAACTAGCGAGTTATTTTCTATATTATCTTATAGTTCTTTATAAGCGTAGCATCTTAATTAAAAATAACGCCTACACTAATTCTTTTACCTTTTTCTGTTGCTAAGGCGTCTAAGTATTTTAAAAAGAGATTATTATTGACTTATAGCGTCTTGTAAAATTCTAGTCTAAGTTTTTTAGCTTGTTTAATGTTTAAACTTTGTATACGATTCTAGCGTTTTATAGTATATAGACGTACTATTGCATTTCCCTGTATTAGAGATAGCTAAGGAGATAGACTAAGTTATTTAGTTAAGTTAGTTGCCTCTATTATTACTTATAGCATTCTTTATAAAGTAAATTAGATTAAGAAAAGTTGATATAAACGCGTAATATTTAATAGAGTTATTAAGCCTAACTCTAGGTAAGTAAAAAGTAGCTTCTAGCTTACTTAGTATTGTAGAAGATAATTAAAAGTCTCTTAAAATCTTTTACAGGCCTATTTTTAAAGTTTCTGTCTGCTTTAGAGGAGGTGTTATCGATTTTTTTAAATTTTTGCATTTGTAATCTGCTACACCAATAATACAAGCTAAATAAAACTACCTTATAACTTTAAGTAAAAGGCTCTTTTTAATAATGGCTAGCCTGTTAAGGTAGAAAGTTAATAAAGTTGCTTGTTGTATTTTGATATAGCAGTAATCTTTAAACATTAAAGTATTGTTAAACGATATACTTAGCTATCTAACTAGTCTTTTTAGTTAGAAGGTCTTCTTTATAGGTAGCGTAAAGAATCTACTAGTGTTCTTTTTTAATCTTGTCTGGTTAGCTAATTCTATGTTGAAGCTCTTAAACTTAATAGCTAGCTTTTATACTTAGCTAAAGAGATTTGCTAGTTTTCCTTCAAGTAGTTTAATGTTCTTTAAAGAGATGTTGTTAATATAGAGATCTACTAGTCGTCTATATAGAATAAGGAGTATATAATATTGTTTGCTATTATTAACTAGAATAGTAGATTTATATAAAGAAAAAATAGAACAGGTAATTCTAGGCTTCCTTGTAGCGTACTAGTATTAACTTCCTGTAGTTTCTCTGTTTGCCCATTAAAGGATAACTCTAGTAGCCTTTAAGTAAAGAATAACTTAGTTTATAATTTAAGGCAGGTTAGTAGTTGTTAGTTGCACATATTCTTTCGTAGCTTATTCTTAGATAAATAGTTAAAAGCGCCTTAAATATCTAAAAAAAGCTATTAAGGTAACTCTTGTCTTTTGCCTTTGATATAAAATATTGTTATAAAGAAGGAGTGCAGTGTTAATAGCTATTTTTTTAAGCCTGATTTCTATTTGTAAAGAGTAGAGTAGGTCTGTTATTTCTGCTAGTACACTTAGTCTCTTTGCGTAGAGCCTCTCTAGTGCCCTCCCTAGGCAGCATAGGAGAGAGATAACTTTATATACTTGTAGAATTAAGTAATTAGGCTTGTTAAGTTTCCTTAAAACAGCTTCTTTAGCCTTTCTTTAGTACCTTAGTTAGTATCCTAAGTTAAAGAGCATTAAATAAACTTTATAGAAGGTGTTTAGTTGGTATTTGTACGCTATTAATATAACCTTTTAGCTATTTTTATTAGGTCCTAGTAAGGTAGCTTTTATCTTTTTGTAAGTGGTATAAAGCTCTTCTTTAGTTAATGATAGCTACTTCTATTTGTTATTTCCTTAGTAGTTGTTAAGCCTTAGTGCTAGTGTAGTGATAGGTAGTAGAAATAGTTTCTTTTTAAAGATTTAGCATTTGTCTTTTAAAAGTTTTTTACTTCTAATTCTTGTTAAGAAGTTATTTTCACTATAGGCTATAGCTTTATATATCTATATAGGTAATTTGTTTTATACGAACTTTTTCTAATAGTAAAGTTTAGCCTTTCTAATAGCTTTAAGGTAATTGTTCTTAGCAAGCAAGTAGTTTCTTTTTTATAAGTATAGAGTATTATCTTCTCTTTTTACTATTTTTTTTGTAGTCCTAAGAGGCTCCGTTTAAAATAGCCTTCAGGATAACTTAACTACTAGACTACTAAAGCTCTAGTTT
This sequence comes from Alternaria gansuensis, assembly GCA_009289805.1. NCBI lineage: Eukaryota > Fungi > Ascomycota > Dothideomycetes > Pleosporales > Pleosporaceae > Alternaria > Alternaria gansuensis. The sequence continues at coordinate 6,624 of WBOK01000218.1, read as the reverse complement.
TAGCTTTTAGTTTACAAGCAAAGTAATTTTTATAAGTAATTTTTAAATATCTATTGTAAGATTCTCTACTATTTTGTCTAAGCTTTTTTCTAAAGAATTATTAAGTCTTATTAAAAGCTGCCTAAAGAGGTTATTAGACGATTATAGTATAGCTAGTATCTAATCTTTCAGCTGTATTATAATATTTACTCTTGTAACGTGGCTTAAAAAAGTCCTAATTTTTTTTGTGGTTATATTTCTTTAGTTAGCTAAGTAGCTAACTTTAATTAGTAATACTAAAGAGGATAACATAGTATTTTAATCTTGTATTTAAGATAGCTTACTAGTTTATTATATTAAACGCTATATTGTTTGTTAAGAAAGTAAAGTTAGGTACGCTTTCTTTTTCCATGTAGCTTTTAAAAAAGGTTCCAACTTCTAGAGTATTTAATAGAGTAGGGTTCGAGTTATCTATATACTCTACTAAATCTTCTACTTTTTAATTTAGGTTGCACTCATATTTGCCCTATCTAGAGCAGTAGCAATTAAAATCCTCTCGAATAATTAAATAAAGTTCTATGAACCTTTCTAAAAGGCGTCTTTAAATTACAACTATTATAAAGCCTTATTTAAGGCTTATTTTATTGTAAATGTTATAAATATAGACCTTCCTTACTTTAAGGAGTAATGTAATTGCTGAAAAGTTGTTGTTGTTGCTAATATAAAGATTAACTTCTACTTCTATATCCTTTTAAACATAGAATTAAGTTCTTAGTTATAGTTCTCTATAAGTTAGTAAGATTTAAGTAAAGTCTAGGTCGGCGATTAACCTAGTATTCTTATATAGCTTTTTTAGTAACTACAGCTCTGTATTGCAATAATCATAGCATCTATTATAATAGCTAAGTTAATTGCGCTTTTTATAGTAGAGCTACTTGTATTGATATTGATTTTTAGGACTTTAATTATACTTATTAGTTTAATTAGTTCTAGTTGTTCTAGCTTATAGAATATTATATTTAGGGATATTAGGGTTGTGGTTGGGGTCTGACGTAAGCTAACCCAACCACAACCCAACCTATACCTACGCTAACTTACGCTTAGCGTGGGTATAGGTTAGGTTGTGGTCACACAGACCAGTAGTTATAGTTGTAGTTAAGTTGCATAGACTAGTAGTTGTAGTTATAGTTAGGTTGCATAGACTAGTAGTTGTAGTTGTAGTTAGGTTATAATAACTAGTAGTTGTAGTTGTAGTTACGCGCACAGACTATAGGTATAGGTTAGTTTAGTGTTAAACAGGTAAGATTAGGAGAGGCAAGCTAAGTAAGCACTAATTTAGTTACATAGTCTGTGCAATGCGACCTAACTACAACTATAATCTAACTTATACCTAAGCTAGTAAATAAGTCGTAGGTACCTACGCGTAGGTATTGGTTAAATTGTAGTTGTAGTTAGGTCGCACAGACTAGAGTTAAGTTACAGTATTTAATATTTATTACTAGTTAGAGTTAAGAGATAGTTAAAACTTTATTACTATAGTTAATTATTATAGCTTATAATTATAGTACTGCTTAAGCCTTAAGGCGCTGCCGCTTCTATACTAGAAGTAGAAAGTCTTCTTCTGTAAGCTTATCTTCTACTGTTTCCTCCTCTAGACTACATATACTATCTCTAGGCGCTAGGAGCTTTAATATATTGTTAATTTTGTTACATAGTGCTTTAAAGCTAATATCCTTATTTTATATAGAAATTTCTTGCGCCTTTAAATTTAGGGAAATAATATCTTTAAAAACTATAATCTACTATATAGTTAAAGCTAAAAGGTAATACTTTTAATTGCTAATAACATCTTTTACAGTGTTAAAAACGCGCTTAACATTAACACTAGCAATTAGGATTGCTAATATATTTTTTACAACTTAAGACAGCTAAAGATAAGTATTTTTGTTCTATTACTACTACTTTAAGATATTAAATAATGTCTCTAGTTTAATATAAAAAGTGCTAAGGTAGAATTCTCTTTCTTGTTAAGTAAAGCCTTTTATCTCTTTTCTTTTATTTGTAAAAGATATCTAACTTAAAGTAAAAAAGCTGTTAAAAGGCAATTAAGGAGTAGGCTTTTAAAACTATTTACTGCTAAGTATCCTTTTTAAGAAAAAAGTAAAAACTAGTATTTAATTTGCTCCTCTACTGTTATTATATTAATTAAGATAGTTAAAAAACTGTTCGCAATATATGTGCTTATTTTAAGGTTCTTATATAAAATTCTAGTTAGCTAATTAGCACTTCTCTGTAATAACAAACTATAATAACTATACTTTATATATAGTAAGCTTTTAAGTTAAATTTAAAATAGCTGCGTAGTTAAGTAGAAACTCTTACTTAGCTAGTATTTTTGCGTAGTACTTGCTAAGTTTTTTCTTTTTCTTGTCTATAGCAGCTTGTACTATTATAGGCTACTTTGTAGTACAACTTTCTACATTCTTATTAAAAACTTTAGATATTAACTCTATAAAATTAAAAAGACAGTTGTATATAAGCTAAATATATTAGACTTAGGGCTTCTAGTTCTTACTTAAAAAGCTTGTAGCGTCCTTAAACTGCTTAAGCATTTCTGTATTTACCTTAATATAGTGCTACTTAATAAAAAATAGTTAAAAATGTTTAAAGTTGTAATAGTTAATCTCTCTTGTGTTGTTTTTAGAGTTAACAACAACACAAGTACTTTTTTTAATTACTATTTTTTGTACTAGCTACTTATTAATGTATTTTAAGAGCTTAAGCGCGCGCTTACATATATTATATATTAAGTTCTATTAAGTTTTTACATCGCGAATAACAGAAAGTTGTTCCCTTAGTAGTAGATGTTGTTAAGTAGCAAAAAATTGCTTGTACTGTTATAGTAACGTGTTAATAGCAATACAAATAGCTTAGATCTAGATAATAGTTATAATATAATAATTACATATAATAAAAGTATAAATACCTTGCAAAGTATGTTTAGAAAGAACATCTTATATTTAATTTCTTTAACATGTTGCCTGCGTAAGAACTTTCTAGGTCTAACTTCTATAATATTAGCTAGTTAGAGATGTTAGATTATGTTTTAAACTACTAAGTTAATAATATAAGCTAAGCATAAAATAGTGTGTTCTAAGGCGCTCTAGCTAATATTCTTATCTGCTAGTGTTAATTAAATTGTTTAACTAAGTACTGTATTGTTGCTAGCATTGTTGCAAGTAATAGCTAGAAGGCAAGACCTAGTATTAGTGTCTAAAAGTACACGTAGCACCTTGGTGGCTATTAAATTCTAGTATGTTGTCTGCGTATTAGTATAAAATTAAGTAGTTCTTCTTAGAATTACTAGTTTAGTGTAATATAGTAACTTTTAACTGCAAGAAAGCTAAGATAATTAGCTGTAGACTATATATTTAGTATAATTAAAATTTTAGTTGTAAGGCCTAAGTTGTTAAGAAAAGAGGCTTTTGCTTTATAAAACTAGTTCTAAAACATTAACTTAAAATTATAACAGGTAATTATCGCAGTTTTTGGCCTAAGAAATTAAAAAAAGCAGGTAAATAATAGCCGCTTAATAGTTTAGAATAGCTAATTACTATTAATAACTACTTAAACGAGCTTTTTCTTAAAGGCATCTTAAGGAAATTTAAGTATTAAAGTAGGTGTACTACTTTTTTAAAGTTAAGTATGTATAGAGTTTATTATACGCGAACTATTGTAAATGAGAGTTAAGGTACTCTAACAATTAACTGTATTAATGTAGTTTATAAGGTGTTTAGTCCCTATTTTTATTAGCCTTAGGTGTTGCAAGATTATGCCGCAGTTAAGATAGAATATATAAAGGTAGCTAGTTATAATATAGGCAGCTTCTCTAAGCTTTAACTAAATGCTACTAGTGTAGGTAGCAGAGTTCTAGTAGGAAAATTTGCTGTTTAGATTTTAAGCCTAGCTAGTTGTACTCTATTGGTTATTCTAATTAGTTATAATTTTATTTCCTCCTTCTAGTATAGCTTTTTAAGGTAAGTACATTAATAGATCCAATCTCTTCTACTTTTTTCCTTAAATAACCTAGTGTCTGCTTATTTAGAATTAGTAAAAGTTTTATAAAAGCTTATAGATATATTTAGCTATAAAATGTGTGTAAATAGCGTTTAGTTTAAGAATATAATAAAAAGCTGTAATAAATTGTTACAATTGCTAACCTTTATTAGTACATTAACTATAGGCCTTTAGTAAACGCGTGTAAAGCTAAACTAAGATTAACTTGTCTCTCTAATTACGTACTATGTTAGGCGCTTTTTAATTAGACTTTATTAATTTCAAGGACGTTAGAATAAAAGTAGTATAGTTATAAAGTTATGCATCAATATTTACGTTAGATAAATTATGTTAATTAGCTGTAATAAGCGCTAATTAATGCTAATAACTTAGTACAGGAATACTACTGTAATTAATTTAAAAAGCTTTTGAAATCTGTAGAATTGCTAGAATTTATGTCCTTATCTTAATTTTTGTTCTTAACTTCAGCCTGTAATTCCTGCTACAACTCTTTAGTTTTATACTTACTCTTACATTAATTGTAGTACGCATTAATATTAAAATTATTATTAACTTCTTTCTTGCATTTATTACTATTATGTCCCTTAATATATAGCTTGTCGCTTTGTAGGATAGTATTGTTACTAAGTCCTAAGGACTTGTACACCGGCGGAGGCTTAAATAGTCTATACTAGTTAGTAAGTATATATAATAAAAAAATGTGTTAGAACTTACTTTTAATCTTTATTTATAGCAACAGCTAACTCTTTTAGAATTATATTTTTAACAAAGTCTTGCTATTCCTTTTTAGCTTGTTTGCTTCTAAAGGTATTAGTGCAAAGATTTGCTAATTTTTTATTATAAGTATAATGCATAATCTTCTTAAGAATACTACTAGAGCTATAAATTTAAGTATGTGTGTAACTTTAGCTGCTGTTGTTTAAGCTCTCTATTACCTACGCTGCCTTGTCTAGGATTCTCGCGTGCTGCTTTATATTAACTTTATAGTATCTGTCTTTCTATTTTTAATAAAATTAATTAAGAGTTGTTTATAGCTACTTACCTATTTATATATAAGCATAACTCTATAATAAATAACTATGTTAACTTACTACTCTTTAAAGTGTTGTATTGCTTCTAGTTAAGTACTTCATGTGCTGCCTTTATTTTTTCTTTGTGCTTCTCTACACTCGCATTCTAGTATTATTCTATACCTTCTATTTTTTTTTAATTAGTATATAGTAGCGCGATTAGCTAAATGTGCCTCTTATAAGGCCTTTGTCTTAAAATTAAGTTAAGCTGCTTAACTTCTTTACGCAGTAGCTTAAGAACTAGAGCTTGATAATTTCTTTATTAGGACTTTTAAATTTGTAGGGCGACTTTTTTTAAACTACCTTAGCCGCGTCGCGTAAGTGTATTAGTAATTTTATTTCTTTTTTATTTGTAACTTTTTACAAATTAGTATCTGCTATAATTAATAGCTGTGTTAAATACTTCTGTAAGCTTTTTTTACTTATCGCGTTTAAAACTTAGTGGCACTGAAATTAAAATGCGTAGAACTAGGCCTTTAGGACTGTTGCTTAGCTTTTCTTTAATTGTTATTATTGCAATAGATATAATAATTAACTATAATTAGTTAATTTTAGTTGTAGTAGTTGCATAGTAGGTAGAGATATAGAAATATTACTATATTGTAGCTAGAGTAGCCCGTGCGCCCTCACCAAAGCTAACTAAAAATTGACATTTTTTCTATATCTAGACACTGTACTAATTACCACCTACTCAAAGGGCAACGCCAGTCAAAGTAAGAGTCGCCCTACCCCTCCTGCTAGGAGAAAAATTTCTCTAAAAAGCTCAGACCACATGCTAAGGCATCTAGAGCTAATAGAAGTTGAGAAGCTTATTGAAGCTTAAATCCACCAAGAAATAACAACAACAACAACAAAAAACAATAAAAAATAAATTGCTTCTAGAGACTTAGGAGGAACAAATAAGAAACAAATAGAGATAAAGGACAACAATATAATAGTAGAGAACGGCCAAGCTACTACGCCGCGCCTAGAAAGGCAAACCCTAGAGGAGGAACCACAAAGGCCTACCCACAATTAAACTAGAAGTAATTTCTCTCCTTTTATTGGAGCTATACCTTGATTCCTAATTAGGAATAAAACACCAAAAGCCTCCTTAGTTGAAGAGGCGCTTAAAATTGCTAGAAACTTAGTAATTTAAGCTGCTAACTTAGCTAAAAACAACCCTACTTGGCAAACAAGCCTACTAGACCTAGTAGAGGTCTTTAGAGACTATACAGAAAATGGCAGAGTAAATAAATCTTAGCAGACTAAATATTAAGCCTCTCTAACGCCTTAAGAGAGCTTAGAGAGAAAATTAGACGAGTTAGTACAGAGAAACTAACAATAAACTCGCCTACCTAGAACACGCCTATATAGAACACGCCTATCTAAGCCTCTTATGCTACTATAGCAGGCAACAATAAAAATTAACTACTGGCTTCGGCCTTTTGAGACAACCTTTTGATGTGACCACACATTTTGTAGACATCTTTTTGGTAAAAAAAGATTTATTGCTAAC